>BPUM01000326.1:0-82204 GCA_020521455.1 Prunus kanzakura | reverse complement strand
CGGCTGATCCTAGTTGAAATGATCTGAGATCTAAGATGCATTTCCCTAATTTATTAACTCTTTAATAAAAGCTCAAAACATAGACTGACAAAACCTAGACCCAAAAAAAAAAAAACACTCTGTTATCTTCTCTGTTTCAAAGGTAGTTTCCTTTTATAGTCATGTTGTGAAAGACTAGATTTTTTGTCATTGCAATTGCAGACATATTGTCACAATATATGGTTGTCTTGGAGACTTGATCTCCTGCTGCAAATCTGCAAGAATTCTTCTGAGCCAAACACCTTCACAAACTACTAAGAGATTATATTGATTTGGGTGAAGCCAAGACATATAAGAATCCTAAGACGGTGCTAAAGGATGTTTATGGTACTCTAGAAAAGCTTTAGCTCAAAGGTTATGGTTTTGCTTCCGAAATTCAAAAGAAGATGAGTAACATTTTAATATCTTTTTTTAATTTAACATTATATATATTTCTTCTATCTGGCCCATTCAATTCTTGAAAGAATAGTAAAGTCCTCTTAACTGAGGCATAGAAAAGAACCTATATGAGCCAGTACACCCCTCGAAGCACAATGGCTTGATAAGGAGTCAAGAGCAGTGCAAAGCCATACTACAAGGTATTCTACACCACATACATCAGTTCAATTGGGCTGGTCTCAATTCCAATAATGGCACACCTACACAAACAACCGATTGGGCTAAGTAATCTCACGGGAGTCAATCCTCTTTTGTTTGTCAACCACGCCCAACTCAACTTTCAATTGAATCCATAGTTGAACAGTTTCCTCATTGCTAGAGATCGAGTGGTGCCATCATCACATATCCTTGGCATTGGTGTTGAACAGTTTTCGCTTTCCCTCCCTGTACCACAACCAATAAAATGTAAAGTTCTAACAAAATAAGGTCCCGCAAGACACATTTGGATTGCTCTTATGGTGATGCCAAGATCACATCCCTTCAAATAATTGCAGCTTGACAGGACCAAAGAAGATGATAAAGCTTGAAAAAGACCCGACGTACTTATTATCTTTCAACTTTTGTACACATGACAAAAATAAAAAGCATATACAATTATATGATTAAATTTTGAGGAGATAATATTAAAAAATAGAGCTCTCCCATTCCTGCAAGATGAACAATTATTGTACTTCTCATGGTCCCAATATGACGAATAAAGCTTGGAAAACACCAAAGTATAAACAAAAGTTCTTCTCTTTTTGGTCATAAAAAAGAAAGAGAAGAAAGGGCAAGTGAGGCAATTTTAGTTTTGTCAAGGTTAGATATGGTTATCTTGAAACATTAGCACATGGGTGCAGCGAGAAGTAGAAGATTCGTTTTCTTTTTATATTAATTAGCACATGGGTTTGTACTTTGGATGGATGGAGCTAAAATCTATAATAATTAAAAATTATTGTTTACCTTTCCATGGATGGAATCCGACTATGAATTAATAAAAAACTGTAGAAAAATATATTATCTTCAAGAACTGTAGAAAAATATATTATCTTCAAGAATTAATATATGTTGCATTAATTTATTGGATTTGAGCTTATTTGTTCTTGCGGGGGTAGTGGTAATCTTATTTATTCTTTTGTTGGATTTTCAGCTGGCATTGTCTCATTAGGATGAAACCAGGTTATTCTTCAACGAACCGATTACCACATTGTATGCATGAGGTGGGAACAGCGGTAAGAATTGCTCCTTTTTTTTTTTCTTCTTTTTTTTCTTTTTTGTTCTTTCATAATCTCCAATCTCCATTCTCAGTGGAACTATCACTTCAGTACTGAATATTTGGATGATCTCCAATCTCCATTCTTGCAATTAGTGTCTTCATTCATTCTTATCTCTCCTTCCTTCTTACCACTTCTTATCTTAAGATAATATTAATTCCTCAATTCTTATACATTTCTTAGGACAATCCAACATTCTCCGGACGATTTTGGTACTACTTCAGCTTGTACGGTAAAGAATTTCATCTTTGTTTAAACTTTAATTTCTTTTCTTGATTACGTGCCCAAATTCATTCGAATTTTTTTTTTATACTCCTATAATCATTTCATTTCCATATTTTTCATGCATTATTTAATGGGTCGGGAGGGTACATTTTTTAACACTTTTCGACACACTATAGAACGTTGGATTTTAGCATTTTGCATGGCTCGAATTGCATCTCACTTACATTTAGTTTTATAAACATGACTCAAAGTTTCATTCAAAGTTTCCATAATTTTCTAACAATTTCTTTTTTTTTTTAATTCATATTTTCGTCGGAATTTCTACATTTGGGGACTACTAATATTTTCGAAATGGTCGATATTTAAGTCATCAACGAATATATTTCAAGGTATTTATTGGCAGAGCTTCATGCTTTCATCCAAGCTAAATTATTCATCATCTTGTTATAAATAACCCTGTATGCATATGAAATTACTAATTATAGGTATCCAATCCAGGTAATTTGATATTAAATAGATTTATTTTCACAAACGGTCTTTGAGGTTCACGAAGTTATTATCTTTGGTCTTTTATGTTTCTTTGTGACATGATTAGTCCTTAAGGTTACCCCACGTACATCAAATTGATTCATACCGTGAGAATTCGTCAAGTATTCTGTTAAACTGATGATGTGGAACCCAAATGTCCAATAAAAACGTGCGAATTTTATATATATATATATATATGTTTTAAAATTTTAAAATTGAAAGGATTAGGAAAAAAGATGAAAAAGTAAGAAAAAATATAAAATGATGGGTATTTGGGTGCAGGGCCTAGGCGGTGGGTCTAGGGTTGGGTGTGGCTAAGTTGGGGAAGATGGTGGCCAGGGTGGTTGCTTTTGGTTCTGTGGGGGTTGGGTCGTGCGGAGTATGTCGAGGGTTGGGGGGATGAATCGGGGTGGGGGAGAAAGCGAGGGAGAGAGGGAAAAAGAGAGAGAGAATTTGCAATGTGGAGATTTTGATTGTACATATTTGTTACCATTACAGTGAATTAATTATTGATACGAAAGATTGCATATATGAGCTTAGCCAAGTTGGTTATAGTGGATGTGCTCCCCACTATACACTCGAGTTCGAGTCTCCCTCCCCGTACTTTAGATTATATTAAAGTAGAATATCATTTTTATATATATATAAAAATCCTCGATACAAAAGATTTGATGAAAAATCTTAGAGAGAGAGAGAGAGGAGTGGGTGGCAGGGGAAGGGGGAGGAGGGAGGCAAATTGCAAAATGGGAGGCTGGGGAGGGGGAGTTAGCAGATGTTTTCTTTTTTTGTTGGGTACAAGTTTTAAATTGAAGTCTTCTATGTTTTATTGAATTTTTATTTTTTAAACATTTTCAAAACAATTTTTTTATTTAGATCCACGTGGCATGCTATTATTAGATACCAAGGCTCCACATACATGTCATATCATCAATTTAACAGAATTTTTTACGGAATCTCACAGTATGGACCAATTTTATATAGCTGGGATAATTTCGTGAAGTATCAAATGTGATAATTTCGTAAACCTCAGAAAACATTTGTGAAAATAAGCCAATTACATATTCTTGTTTTAGTACTTTATACTTTTGTTTTCCCTAACAGAGACGACCTAACCTCAGTTGCAATAGTAAATGTGTTGAATTATCTTTGTCAGTGGGAAATGCTTCAAAGAGAGAGACATAGAATAGAAAGAGAGGGAGAGGGAGCGAGAGCATAAAGAGGAAAGAGGGAGAGATAAGAGAGGAATCAGAGAGAGAGAGAGAGAGAAAGAATGGGTGTCAGGGGAAGGGGGAGGTGGGAGGCGGAATGCAGAATGGGATGCACAGGGAGGGGGAGTCAGCAGTTTTTTTTTTTCAAGTTTTAAATTTAAGTTTTCTATGTTTTATTAAATTTTTATTTTTTAAACATTTTCAAAATAATTTTTTTATTCAGTTCCACATGGCATGCTATTTTTGGACACATAGGTTCCACATACATGCTATATCATCAATTTAACAGAATTTTTTACGGAATCTCACAGTAGGGACCAATTTTATATAGATGGGATAATTTCGTGAAGTATCAAATGTGATAATTTCGTAAACCTCAGAAAACATTTGTGAAAATAAGCCAACTACATAGTCTTCTTTTAGTACTTTATACTTCTGTTTTCCCTAACAGCCACAACCTAAACTCAGTTGCAAATGTAAAGGTGTTGAATCATCTTGGACAGTGGGAAATGCTTCACATTCCTGGAAGGTACGTAATGATCGTGGAATCTTTAAAATGTTATCATGTTTATGTTGTGTGCTTTTATTTCTTTAAAATGTTTGATGAAAACCTTGCTTGCACTCTCTCTTTCATCTCACTATTTGTTGTTTGATTAAATGGAGAGAAAAAAAAAATGGAAAATGACACTTTCATTTTGGCACATCTTTCTGTAACTTTTTCTCTTTCTTTAACCCTAGTTTGATAACTAATTTTTCATAAAAACTTGATTCTGTCAGTGTCAAATGCACCAAAAGGGCAATCCTCTCTGTACATCGGGAATTTTTGTTGTTATCAAAATAGCAGTTAGTATCAGTTATACCTGTTCAAATTCAAACGAAAAGAAAAGACTTTTGGTTCGAATTTAACTTCTGCTAAAAGAAATCCCAAAAATAAAATAAAATAAAATATTTTATTTTATTTTCGGGCTGGTTGTATTTCTTTTATTTTTCAGAGACCCTAAGTATAGCCTTCACTACCAAGCCCATCAGCCCACCAATCTTATTTAGTTAGTGTTAAGGTTTCATGCTTATTAAGCATGTCGAACCTTTTGTTTCCTCCAATATGGGACATTTGCTTTCAAACTTCCAACAAACAGTTCCCTCATTGCCAGAGATCGAGTAGTGCCATCATCACACATCTGGGGCATTGGTGTTGAACAGTTTTCGCTTTCCCTTCCTGTGCCACAACCAATAAAAATGTAAACTTCTAACAAAATAAGGTCCCGCAAGGCACATTTGGATTGCTCTTATGGTGATGCGAAGATCACATCCCTTCAAATAATTGCTGCTTGACAGGACCAAAAAACATGATAAAGCTTGAGAAAGACCCGACGTACGTATTATCTTTCAACTTTTGTATACATGACAAGAAAAGCATATACAATTATATCATTATATTTTGAGGAGATAATATTAAAAAATAGAGCTCTCCCATTCCTGCAAGATGAACAATTATTGTGCTTCTCGTGGTCCCAATATGACTAATGACTCCCCTGCTTTCTATTTGCACGTCGAATAAAGCAAGGAAAACACAAAAGTAGAAACAAAAGTTCTTCTTTTCTGGTCATAAAAAAGAAAGAGAAGAAAGGGAATCTGACTTTTTCCTCTTTACACTTAAAGAAAAAAATGTATATTTGTTTACAACAAACATATAGTTTACACTTAAAAATTAAAATTAAAATTTGAAACTTAAAGTTAAATACTGTCTATTTTCTAAACAAATAATAAAAATAATAATAATAATAAAAACTGTAGAAAAATATAAGCTGGCCCTTAAGCTTATTAGGATTATAAAATGAACGAACACAATACTATGTTAAGTAAGATAATCACTAAACCTAAAAAAACTTAAGCGTATTAGTATCATAAAATGAACCAACACGAGGTATATGATGCTAATGACAGGAGTTTCTCACATAATAAGGTTCCTCAGGGCAGTGGATTGCTTTCATTTTGATGCAATGATCACTACCTTTCATGTTTCAATTGATTGCAGCTTGACACAACTAAAGATTAAAGAAACATGATAAAGCTTGAGAAAAGACCGGATAAAAAGTAAAATAGGCATGACCTTTAAAACTTCCGTATACTTGCCACAAGAAGAAGCATAAATTCAAGTGGGAGTATAACGATAGACAAGAAAATCAATTGTGGACGACAGCATATGAGAGGAAAATAGACAAATAAGAAGAAAAATGGGACCAACCTGCAACATCAATCTTTCAATTTTCCAACATCCACAGAAAAAAGCTCCACCAGTCCTGCCCTGCATGATCATCAACAATGTGCTTCTCGTGGTCTCAAGCTCAACGCAAGTGGTAGCAGGGGATCGGAAAAATGGAACAATTATTGAGGCAAATGGCCCATCATGCTTATTTGCACGTCAAATACAGCAAGGGGAATCTTATTTCAGTTCTTTCTGTAATTTTCTACTTTGCACTTTTCAATTATAAAGAAAAATGTGTATCTATCTATTTTTATTATTATTGTTTTTTTTTAATACAAGATATAGTCTAAACTATAAGAGAAAGGGTTTCTCATCCACACAAAATTAAGATGTCATAGGGTTTGAACATGAGACCTCTTATCTGCCTTGGTTAATGCAAACATTAAGAATTGAAATTATTAATTAAATGAGGATAATATGGTAAATTCATACTTTTTCATATTTAAAAAAAATTAAAATTAAAAGAAAAATCAGATAATGGCCTATTTTTATGGAACACAACTACCCATTATCTTTTTTAATTCTAAAATAAATTTTAATTTTTTAAAAAAAAGCCTCTCGCAGGTGCAGAAGCGCATGCGGAGAGGTTAGTTCTTATTATTTAAGAGAACCCTAATTGTCAACTAGAGAAGATAAAACGTCCTTTATGTCCCTTTTAAAGCAAAATAACTCAAAATATTATATTTAAAATGAAAGGATAATATGGTTACTAACTTTTAATTTCTTTTACTAAAGTTTTTCTCTCCCACAACCTATTTTTTCTCTCTTTCTTTTCTCTGAGCAACTTCCCTTACTTATGCATGTGCGGAGGTTTCTAGTTTGTATGAAAATAATGTATAATACGCACTTTTTTCAAAAGTAAATTTGGAGTTTTCCCTTAAAATTATATTTTTCTTATATACAATGAGTGCTGCTATTTCCACCCCCTTGTCCTATTTTCCCACCCACTTTATCTTCCCACCCACCATGTAAATTTGAAAAAACACAATCCTATCTTTCCACCCATCATTATTCCTAAAATACCCTTTAATTATTAATTCAAGTAAAACCTAGAAATCAAACAAAAAATTAAAAAAATAACCCAAACAAACCCAATGACCTCTTCCTATTCTTCTTCCAATTCTTTTCTTCAATCACAATTCCAGAAAAATTCCCGAAAAACAACATGTGACATTGGACAAGCCGGCTTGTAAATAGACATATACCATCTCTACCTATAAATATTGTTGTGCAATGTCGTCAAATCTTATTACCTAGACACTAAACAGAGTTCTTACTAAAAACATAGAATAATTACATATATATATATATATATATATATATATATATATATATATATATATAATGGTTTCCATGGCTGAGAGTACACAACTTGGCAGTAAGAATTATTCCTAACTCAATTTTTTGTTTCCTTTAAGATTATTTATTTTTAGATTCACAAAAATATTTAAAAAGAATTTGTAGTTCATTTGTAATACATGCGTTAATGTTGCAGTTGGATTTGGAAAGAAACAAATTAGCCCAGTATGCGATTCAGTTTATGGTGCAAAGGAGGGTGATACGTGTCATTGAAAAGTTCAATTTGAGTTTTGATTTCTTCCTTTCTATCAACCCTAATATCAATTGCGACAACTTCTTTGTGGGTCAATGGCTTTGTACTATAGGGACTGCAAACTGAGCTTCAAGTTTGGTCGGGGGTGGTGTTTGACGGGATGAGGGGAGAATAGGTGGGTTACGAGAAATAAGACAGGGTGTCAGAAGTCATTTTACAAAGAGGTAATTTTGTTTTTAAAATTTTGAAGATAAGGTGGGTGGGGAAATAGGACAAGGGGGTGGAAATAGCAGCACTCTATACAATCCATCACTTTATTTTTTTTATGAGTAAAATTCAACAATTAGGATCTAACTGAGCAACTTACCTAATTAAACTTAAAATATTATTTATTATAGATTTAGATTCCAAAAGTACCCCTAATCAACACTTTAGAAGTGGTAAAGGCTCAATTGATTTTCTTTCAACTTTCCTTATGTTGTCGATTTTTTATTTTTTATTTGAGAAAAAGGAAATTATTATTTTTTGCTGAATGCTAAAGGAAACATGAGGTTGATGGCATGGTTTGTAAATTAATGATAATAGATGGATAACAGTAAATTACTTAAAAGTTGAAAAGTAGGTGGGTTATTGTATAGAGTTTCAATTATAAAGAGAGAAACTGGTCGTTCCAAATTATGGTTTTCTCTTGTCTGCACTGATTGAGAAAGCTCAAAGGAACCTGAAAAGTAAGGCCCGAACCGAAGAGGGTAAACTAATACCACACTCGCAAGACCAGCATAACAGAAGGTGAACTCTTTGGTGTGACAGTCTAACCACGTAATGTTATTAATCAAAGTGTTATAATTTGATTAAATTACATGACTGATATAACTTAAGGATATAGAAAATACTTACATGTGATGGTCACACCGAAGAATTTCTTTTACATGTGATGGAAATAAAATCTTTAGGCCAAAAGAAAATCGTGAAATGGATGGTTATCACTAGAACAATCCGCATAACTAATACTTCGACTTAACGAAGCAGCACCACTTTAATCTATGAATTATCAGATTCTGAAAGAGCATCCATGTTCACTTCCCAAGCCTAAGACAATTCGGGGGAGCTTGACACTACTAAAGAAAATGATAAGCCCTGCTACATTTATCTACAGCTGTAAAAAGAGGAGGATTAGTAAAACTTTTGTTTGCTTAAATTTCACAATATAAATTTAATTATTTAAGAAAATGAGTGGGGTTGGAAAACTCCTCTCTGTTCTTGCATATTGCAGAGGGATTGATGTATGCATACAATAACAATAGGGCATGCAGTTAATTATAACATGCTGCAGACATGAACTATATACAGAGGATTAACTTTATCGTGGCGTTAACTTACTTGCTTAATTTCTGACCATGAGATTTGCTCCAAAATATGTCTTTCTCATGACATTTGACTCTCTCCAAGTACAACAGATGAGGAAACTGATCCTCCACCTTTGGAAGTTCTGTTTTCATATTGCTCAAGCAGTGGCGGATCCAGGAATTTTTCGGGGGAGGTGCAATATTTAAAAGGCTAAAAATTCGCAAGGGCTCAAGCAATGTCCTGAGTTCATGTCCTAACATCCGTGTAGTGTGTTTAAAAAAACAAGGCTAAAAATTCAAAAAAAAAATTATACAGCCAAATGCCCTTAGAATTTAAACAATACTAATGTCACTCATAATTAAAACAAATAAGAGTTTTACGTCTACAACTAATTGATTGTAGTCTATATGGATATCAATTAATATAAACAAAATCCTTGTCATTGACACAATTAGTTTACCAAAATTTATATCAAATATGAACAAAATCCATATCAATTACATAATTAATCTAACAAAAGTCAATACCAATTAATCTAACCAAAAGCATATGTAAATTGGAGGTCATGAAATAAAAGTAAACGTGATTAAAGTTTGGGGTAATTTTCGGTGAATTTTTTGGCACACATATGAGTTTTTAATTAATTTTTTAAGTTAGGCCAATTAGAAATGGACATGTGTCAGCTTGCTATTGGACCATTTAAAAAAAATAAAAATCAGAAGCGCGCAGAGTCTTCTTCTTCCTTGAACTGGCCTCTGCAACTTAACTTCAAATATTCTAGAAAAACTTCACAAATTCATAACTTTGGCTGTGGAGCTCCGATTAATGAACCGTTTTCTCCTACATGCTCGTGAGATCGAGCCCAACAATATAAGGTAAATATTCAGGGTCTCACACAGCAGCAAACAATATAACGTCTTTGAGGCATTTAGTCGAACAATTGGTGGGCACTAGCAAAGGGGCAAATTCCGGCATCCCCAAGTAAGTTTCCGGCGAGAGGAGGTGCTGCACCTCCTTGCGCCTCTGTGGATCCGCCAGTGACTGGTGGGCAATTTTTTCTTTCAACTTTGGAGAAACAACTGCCCATGATATTTTGAGGCGGCGAAGAGATGAAATTTCCTTCAGAGTTTCAAACTCCTTGTCATGCATTACAGCCCCACTCCCTATGTATATACTTAGCCGCCTTAGTTTCTTCAACTTGGCAAGATTACCGAGTCTTGAGGGAGTATTTTTCAAATTGGCTATGAGAAAACCTTTAAGTACTTGGAGGGAAGAGAGTTTGCCAATCCCTTTCGGCATGCCTTCTAGCAAGTAACACTCTGATATATCCAAATGAGTGAGCTTCCTCAACGATGAGATATCTGAAGGCAATGTCTCTAAATTGTGGCATGCTCTCAGATCCAGAATTTCAAGGCTGATGATGTTAAAGATGCAAGAAGGAATCCGTGTTATTCCTGATATTCCTCGGAGACTAAGATACTTGAAGCTCAAGTAGTGCTGAGCCCCAATGCCTTTCAAAAATAATCCTTCATCATCCAATTCAATGTGATGCGTGGGTGAGCTCTGCCACCGTCCCAGCTGAAGAACAACAACGTTCTTCAACTTGCTAAGCCATTCACGTTTGAAGCTAAGATAGTTGCTGTTCACATTGAATACTGTCAACAGATCTTCCTCACCCGAAGAAGTCGGGTTCTGATCAAAAACTAAGCACGCGCGCCTGCAAACTGACGCTTGACATAATGGCATCCACGGCCATGATGAATCAAAGTCGAAGAGCAGAGCGTCCCTGGCCAAGCCTATCAGCATACAACGAATCCAAGGGTGCAGCGTGCAACTAGTGGATAAATTAACATTTCCATGTGGTTGAATCAAGCGCTGTTTCATGAGTTCGCCAAAGATTTCTTCCCCTACCTCTTCGGCTGTCTTGTCTTGGGTGGCCGTGATGAAGCCCTCCCCAATCCACCAGTAAATTAGAGGCCTTTTCTTTATCACCGACTCCTCAGGGAAGATTGAGAAAGAGAGGAAGCAGAGCCTCAACTCGGTGCCCTCAAGATGCTCGTAACTCCTCCTCATATTAGCCATGGCACGACTTTCATAAATTCCTTTCTCCAAGTCCTTTTGTGACAACTCTTGTGGTAGCTTCTTAGCTGCTGTTAGACCCAACTCCGGCTGAGACCAATGCGTAAACTCTAAACTGCGCTCAGGGTAACTCGGCATTAACTGCGTTAAAGGGATTTGGTCGACATTTTCAATCATGCCAATCAGTGCGCCGGTGATTGCCTCAATGCTGTTGAAAGTATTGCTCTCATCATCTCCCAAGAACAACTTGTCAACTCGACGTTCTAAGACAGTGAATTGGCTGAACAGAGTGTGCTCCCAGAGCGTAACTCTAGGTAGGAATTTTGAGTCTTCCATTTGTTGAAGCTCATCTTCAATCTTTTCGAAGCGACTCAGAACCACTTCCTGATCATCACCTGGCTTTATGTGTGCAATGGCCTTGGCTTTGGCTTTTCCCAGACGATCCAATAACTTGGGCAGGAACTTCTCTGCATTTCTTGAGGTTGAGGCTGAGGTTGAGGTGACATTTCTCATTTCAGATGCAATTACTGAAAAGGAGGTAGCCTGTTGCAGATAGATTGAGGGTAGCTGTGGAACTCAAGAGATTGATGCAATCAAACCTATCATGTCTGCCTCTTTATTATTCAAGTTATATCTGTTTACCTCAACAACAACAATAAGTAAATCACATGAATTTATACAAACTCATTCTCTATTTGTTGCAGATTAGTGAGTCCTCTAGAACTAACCCACCATTCATTTTTCTTTTAAAAAAACAAATAAGATAATAGAATTAACAGAAAGTAGTAGAGGAATTGACATGAATGTGAAAACCGGTTAAAACATTTAAAACATTTAAAACATTTAAAACAATCATTGTAAGATCATCTTTTGGGTTATTAGTTCTATCAGTCCTTGAACTTTGACCCGATTCGTATTTTGGTCCCTCAATTTCTAAAATCGTTCCCGTGGTCCTTCAACTTCAGTTTCGTTAGGACAAATGGTCTTGCCATCAATTTTGTTAACTTTTTCTGTTAAATGTAGGGGCAAAATAGTATTTTTGTATTAAAACAAAAAGAAAATGAATCAAAGTTATTTTTGTATTTTTGTTGACTGTTTCCCCTAGCGGCTCATTCTACTTTTTAAACAGTTATTTGATGCTGAGCATGAACAGTTCAATTTTATAGATAAAAATATGAAAATGATCGAACTAGAGACATAACCTTTTGTTCCAACTAACAGATCAAAGCGCTGAACAAAGGCCAAGGCGTGGTTACGTGCTCTTCATATTACTCCCCTCAGTTTCTGATTAAAATTGCAGTAGATACATAGATATAGTGTCGAAGGGGAAGAATGGCAGGGGATGTTGCTCAATTTCTCCGGAATAAGTTCCTGGCATCTCTTAGGGAGACAGAATCTGAATTATCAGGTGCTGTTCTGATTTCTGATTTGGGAGCAATCAAAGATATTGTAATAGATATAGATACGCGAAGACTTACGGAATATTACTACCGTCGCTTTATCTCTGTGCTCCTGGACCTCACCGACGCATTGACCAAGTGGCAGGTCTTCTCACATGAGTGGAAGAAGCATAGTCATCACAAGACTCATTTAATAGTCTTCAACCATTTGAGTTTGAGGAAGATTTATTTCGTGCTGAAGATGAAGAAGCGGCTGTCTGCAATAAAACGCATCTTCGAGGATGAGTTTATTAAAAAGGAAGAAAGAATTTATAACTTGAGGGAATCATCAAGTCGTCCTGATCCTGAAGAGAATTTAGAGAGCAAACTACCTGTATTGGAGGCTGAAGTTGTGGGATTTGATGAGCAATTACGGAAGATTGGGAACTTTCTTTTAAAATCATCGCCGTCGTCAGGTGCTGGATTTGCGGCAGTTGGGATAGTGGGTATGGCAGGCGCGGGTAAGACCACTCTGGTGCGCGAGTTTTTGAGTTGGTGGATAGTGCAAGGTGAATTTTCTCCTATAATTTGGTTATGCTTGTCGAATATAATCAAAGAAAATAAACAAGTAGAAGAAGAAATTGAGGTCAGCATTGTGAAATGTATGCTTAGTAAGTTGGACCATGATGCCGTTGCCGATGGAGATGGCATCATCCAGGAGGAGGAGAAGATAATAAGTAGTAATAATAAGTCTGGTCATCTCCTTGCTGCGCTCTTGGAAAGGATCAACCAACATTTATCAGATAAAAGGTATTTGATTGTGTTGGATGATGTGTGGCACATGAACGATTTCTACTCGGATTTAGGACAACTACTTGAGGTTCAGGAAGGTGATAAGAAAGTTGGGGATCGCTTATCGCACGGATTGCCTAAGGGTAGTGGTGGGGCAGTCATCGTCACTAGTAGGATACCGGAAGTGGTTGAAGCTATGGTGGTACCGGCAGAGGGGTCAGATCAGCATTATAACAGCTTGATTATTCCTCTTGAGCCTTTGGACAGAGAAAGTTGCTGGGATATATTTAAGGACACTGTTTTTGGTTATCTTCCTAATTTTGAATATCAACAACATTTCAAAACGGTTGAGAGTGAAATTAAGGATCTATGTTATGGTCTACCATTGGCCGCTAGGACACTCGCAGAAATCGTGTCCCAAAACTCCCAAAATTTTGAGTATTATTCTCAACTTAATTATACATATAGTAGTTTACTTACTCTCTTTTTTTTTTTTTTTGAGAAACACTTACTCCCTTATTTTGGTATCGTCTTTCGAATTGTTTACGTACCAATATGAATGTCCCATGCAGGAGGACTTCTCCGCCCTACCGCAAATCTAAGGACTTACTTGATTCCTTCCATATAAAAAAATCCCCAGTGTTGGTGTTTATTGATATGTACAATAAACAACAAGGAGAAGAACTCATTGGGAAATTTTGCGACCTCCTTACTACAAAGCAGGTATTTTTCTCATTGAACAACAGATGCACTTCGATCATATATTATGTGAAATGAAATTTTAACGTAGTTTATGTATAATTAAAGCTCTAATTAACATGCATGGATTTGATTAAAGTTTGTTGTAAATATAATATTGTATTGTTTTCTTTTATTTTCTAGGTTTTTGGTGTACTACCGGATGCAGCAAAGAAATATAATAATCCTGAAACGGTGCTAAAGGATGTTTATGGTACTCTAGAAAAGCTTAAGCAAAGTAATTGTGGTTTTGCTTATGAAATTCAAAAGAAGATGAGAATTATAGTGAGTAACATGTTAAATTAATACGTATTGCTAAAGCGTAGTTTACACTTTTCTAAACAACATTTTTAATATCTTTTTTTAATTTGACATTATATATCTCAGGTTGTTGGCGGGAATGATGTTGTAAATTGGATTTTGGGAGTTATCTGTGATCTTAAATTGCCAGAGTCACCCTCCATTGCTCCGGTACCAGCATATACTTTTGAAGATTATGGAATCGGTTCTTCGTTTGGATGGGTGGGGCGTGTAGCATTTATATTTAATTCTTTTTAATTGCCAACTATTTAATATTGAAACGTCTTTTTAATAACAATATTAAACAATGATAATATATACATGCAAAAAATAATTTACCTACATATCTAATACAAGATAGGTAAATAGATAGATACATACTTCAGTTAAAAAAATAGGTACAATAATTTACCTACATATTAGATACATTATCATATTATTTCATAATAGGTACAATTTTTTATAGAAAAAAAGAAGGATGATAATTAGATGATAAATAAATAATTTGTGTAAGACACATTGGAATATTTGTGTGTGGTGTGCATTACTTACCCAAAATATATATTTGAGTGTGCATTAATATACAGGCACTAACGTTTAATACTCATGGGATCGTATGCTCATGCCAAGGTAAACTTTCCACCTCAATATCCCCAACCAATTGCCTCTTGACAGCTGGACATAGCTCTCACACTTAAAAAATTTGGCCAGAATTTTTTTTTTGGCTAATTGCCTCTCGCCGACCGCTGCTATCCGCCACAGCAGCCGCCCTCGGCATCCAGCTGTCAGGAAGTAATTGGCTAGGGACACTGAGGTAGAAAGCTTGACTTGGCATCCCCGTGCCAGGCAAGTTTTTCTCATGTGCCAAACATTTTGAAGTTTAAAACAATGTGTGGTTAGTCAAATTTGTAATAAATTTCAAATTTAGGAGGAAAGAAATCAACACAATAAATTAAGGAACTAACATTTAATACAACCATATAATAGGGTAAATTCTAATTAGGGATACTTTTGGAATATAAAAAGTACAATAAATCAAATTTAAGCTTAATTAGGTAACTTGCTGAGTTAGATCCTAGTTATATAGTTTTACTTATAATAAATTAGGTTTTCTTCATAGAAAAATAAGACGGTTAGTTGTAAATAAGAAAACATTAGTTTGAAGGGAAAAATCCACATTTACTACTTTATTTTCTTCCATTTTCATGACATATATATGTACCATCATCCCCTGTACGTCTTTGTTTTTCATGGAAAGATGAGTATGAGTATATGCTTTTAAATTTCCATTTTAATTACAACATGTACATGTATGATTCTGCTGTTGCTTACTAGGTTGGCAGGCAATTGATGCATCTCTCTATTATTTATGCATGTTGCCTGCTTGACTACTTCCAGAAGGACATTTCGAATATATTATCGCTGCGATCGTTCCTGGTTGACATAGCACTGGCAAAACCGTTGAGAACTGACAGGTATTCGATCGAGATGTCGTATGATTAACTTTTTAATTATTTATATGTATTTTTTTTAAAATACAAGATATAGTCTAAATTACAAACCAAAAAAAAAAAAAAAAGTTTCTCACACACACATTACTAATTAGGTGCTATGAGAGTTTGAACCTAAAACCATCGGTATGCAAGTCAATGTCATTTTTCCTCTAAGGCTAGACCTCATTGACAATTATATATATATATACTTAATTATATATGTTCATATTATTTCTTTTTAGTTTACATTGAAGTAAACTTTTAATAGTAAGATAACAAGAATTAATGGGTAAATTAATCTGGATTATATATGTTGCATTAATTTATTGTAGTTGTAATCTTATTTATTCTTTTATTGGATTTTCAGCTGGCAATGTTTCATTAGGATGAAACACACTCAATCACATTATTTGCATGAAACACACTCAATTAATTTTGTGGGAAAAGCGGTAAGAATTGCTCCTTTTTTTTTCTTTTTTCTTTTTTATATTTCATAATCTCCAATCTCCATTCTCAATGGACCTATCACTTCACTTTTATGATATATATAAATTCTATATTATCAAACGAATGAAAACCTTGAGTACTGAATATATGGATGATCATGATCTTCCTTTTCTTGCAATTAGTGTCTTCATTCGTTCTTATCTCTCCTTCCTTATTACCACTTCTTATCTTAAGATAATATTAATTCCTCAATTCTTATACATTTCTTAGGATAATCCAACATTATACGGACGATTTTGGTACTACTTCCGCTTGGAGGGTAAAGAATTTCATCTTTGTTTAAACTTTAATTTCTTTTCTTCATTACGTGCCCAAATTCATTTGACACTTTTCGACACACACCATAGAACGTTGGATTTTAGCATTTTGCATGGCTCAAATTGCATCTCACTTACATTTAGTTTTATAAACATGACTCAAAGTTTCATTCAAAGTTTCCTTAATTTTCTAACAATTTCTATTTTTTTTATTCATATTTTCGTCGGAATTTCTACGTTTGGGGACTACTAATATTTTCGAAATGGCCGATATTTAAGTCGACGAATATATTTCAAGGTATTTATTGGCAGAGCTTCATGCTTTCATCCAAGCTAAATTATTCATCATGTTGTTATAAATAACCCTGTATGCATATGAAATTACTAATTATTGGTATCCAATCCTGGTAATTTGATATTAAATAGACTTATTTTCACAAACGGTCTTTGAGGTTCACGAAGTTATTATTTTTGGTCTTTTATGTTTCTTTGTGACATGATTAGTCCTTAAGGTTACCCCACGTACATCAAATTGATTCATACCGTGAGAATTCGTCAAGTATTCTGTTAAACTGATGATGTGGAACCCAAATGTCCAATAAAAACGTGCAAATTAAATAAATAAATATATATATATATATGTTTTAAAATTTAAAAACTGAAAGGATTGGGAAAAAAGATGAAAAAGTAAGAAAAAATATAAAAATGATGGGTATTTGGGTGCAGGGCCTAGGCGGTGGGTCTAGGGTGGGGTGTGGCTAAGTTGGGGAAGATGGTGGCCAGGGTAGTTGCTTTTGGTTCTGTGGGGGTTGGGTCGTGAGGAGTATGTCGAGGGTTGGGGGGATGAATCGGGATGGGGGAGAAAGCGAGGGAGAGAGGGAAAAAGAGAGAGAGAATTTGCAATGTGGAGATTTTGATTGTACATATTTGTTACCATTACAGTGAATTAATTATTGATACGAAAGATTGCAGATATGAGCTTAGCCAAGTTGGCTATAATGGATGTGCTCCCCACTATACACTCGAGTTCGAGTCTCCCTCCCGTACTTTATATTATATTAAAGTAGAATATCATTTATATATATATAGAAAATAAAAAAAAAACCCTAGATACAAAATATTTGATGAAAAATCCTCTCTTTATACTTTTGTTTTCCCTAACAGAGACGACCTAACCTCAGTTGCAATAGTAAAGGTATTGAATCATCTTTGTCAGTGGGAAATGCTTCAAAGACAGAGACATAGAGTAGAAAGAGAGGGAGAGGGAGCGAGAGCATAAAGAGGAGAGAGAGAGAGAGAGAGAGAGAGAGAGAGAGAGAGAGAGAGAGAGAGAGTGGGTGTCAGGGGAAGGGGGAGGTGGGAGGTGGAATGCAGAATGGGATGCACGGGGAGGGGGGGGAGTCAGCAGTTTTTTTTTTTCAAGTTTTAAATTTAAGTTTTCTATGTTTTATTGAATTTTTATTTTTTAAACATTTTCAAAATAATTTTTTTATTCAAATCCACATGGCATGCTATTTTTGGACACATAGGTTCCACATACATGCTATATCATCAATTTAACAGAATTTTTTACGGAATCTCACAGTAGGGACCAATTTTATATAGATGGGATAATTTCGTGAAGTATCAAATGTGATAATTTCATAAACCTCATAAAATATTTGTGAAAATAAGCCAACTACATATTCTTCTTTTAGTACTTTATACTTCTGTTTTCCCTAACAGCAAAGACCCAAACTCAGATGTAAATGTAAAGGTGTTGAATCATCATGGACAGTGGGAAATGCTTCACATTCCTGGAAGGTACGTAATGATCGTGGAATTTACACTCAACTTCTTTTATTGCTCCCTCATAGATGATATCATATTTATGTTGTGTGCTTTTATTTCTGTAAAATGTTTGATGAAAACCTTGCTTGCACTCTCTCTCATCTCACTATTTGTTGTATCATTAAATGGAAAGAACAAAAAAAGGAAAATGGCACTTTCATTTTGGCACATCTTTCTGTAATTTTTTTTCTCTCTTTTTAACCCTAGTTTGATAACTAATTTTTCATAAAAATAAAAAAACTTGATTATGTTAGTGTCAAATGCACCAAAAGGGCAATCATCGGGAATTTCTGTTGTTATCAAAATTTGAACCTAAGACCTCCACTACTAGTATGCAAGTTAAACTTTTTTTTGTTTCCTTTGTACAAGTGACATTGATGTTTTTCATATTTCTAGCAGAAAAAAAGGAGAAGAGATAATGATCATCAATTTTGGTTTTAGGTTTTGTTTACCTTTTTTGAGTACAAGTTATTAGGAAGGGGATTTATAAGTATTCATTGGGTGGCCTAAGAGTTTTGAACCTATACCCTTCACTGGCTATGTTTTGATTACTTTATATATATATATATATATATATATATATATATATATATATATATATATATATATTTATCATTCACACACACATGCACACGCGCATACTTAAGCGTACTCTAATTTTATGTCTCTTTGGTATACATGTACAGCATCAATTCAATTTTTTGTCTTAACTTGCCTATCCTTGATGGAAGAAGAGCTCATCGTTGGGTGACAAAAAATACAATGAAACATGGAAAAGTGAGGTTCCTTTTTCTTCCTTTACACGTGTTTTTGTTTTTGTGAGATATGCATGCACGGGTTAATGTTTCTATGATTGGCATTTGCAATCAGGTTTAATGTTATTTATACCATATTTATTCACTAGATCACCTCTGGACCTTTTATATTGATTTTTTCTGTTAGGATTGCTTTGATTTTCCTTTACAAATATTCTTTCAAATCAATGGATGTGGATCCCGGTAACAAATGTGACCCCACCAGTGTATGTGGGATCTATCATATTAAAGAGGTTGTCAGCAATGTGATTAGTAAATATGGTCAAAATAACAACACCCTTCATTTGTACGATCACATTGCTGATCATCTCTCTAAAAGAGGATCCACCACAATATATGGGATCCATCCATATTAGAGAGGTGGTGAGTAATAATGTTGTCCAAATAGCAACACCCATACATATGTACCCATTAATTACTAAAACATTTCCATGTTAAAATTGAGTTAATTACAGACACCCAAGAACCCATCTTCCATAGACGATGGACGCCTCGAAGTTATCAGTTGCAAATATGATGTTTTGGACTTCCGCCGAGACTGGGCTCTCCTTGATCAGGTCATACATCATCTTGAATTGATATTAGTTCAGATTGCAGCATCCATTTCAAAGAGAGGATTAATAAACTTATATGTAATTTTTTTTTTAACTTACCGCTATTTCTAATTAAGGTACGAGGAATTCGCTTCGAGTTTAAAGAGGGTGCAAAGGGGACAGTGTGCATATGTATTGATGGAGGACCATGGATTTGGCCTATCCTAACTAATGACTTGGTTGAGATTGAAATCTCTTACCACGGTCAAGTCAACATTCTTGCCCTTCCAGATTGCGCAGCAAAAAGTATCCATCTCTCCTCGCAATCCAGTGTTTCCCAAGCTAACGCTAAGGATTAGTCTGAAAGACGTGAGAAATTTAATGCAACAGCAGCAAGTCTAGGCTTCAGTTTGCCTGATTGATTGATGCTCGCAGCTTAACTCATCAGTTTGAGATTATTCAGTTTTCAGCAAACACTTTCAAAATCCCCTTTGATGGTAAATATTACACTGAAGCAAGCACTCCCAATCATACAACTAGCTCCTATATATCTTTCTTTATATTTTAGTTTCTCCAACTCTCCTTTAAGTTGTGGATATGTGAAGAAACAGAAGTATTTACATTATTAAGATGCAATTGTGCCCGAACATTATTAAAATGAACACAGCATGAGCAGGACTTTGTCATATCCTGCCAAGCAGAGCACAACATGATTTATTTTACACCTATTCATGCTTATTTCACATTGAGGTACTGTAGGAGGAAAAATTGTAAAGCTTTTTCAGATATCTTCGGAAAATTTAGAGCACTTGAACAAATGAAAATGACAATAAACACAGGTGACAAACAACCATGAGCAAAGGCAATAGCCATTATGAACTGATGGACAAAGTATAAAAACATGACAGTATGGAAGGCCCAAGTCGAAAACAAGTGATTTTAAGAAAGAAAGAAAACAAGAGGGCCTTTGTTATCTAGCAAGTGTTTGTTGTGGAGCTGGAAGGCTATACAAGGATTTCAGCTGCCTGCTAATGAGCTTACTGTTATGCATAGCCAGTTGAAGTTCCAAATCATCAGACCACCATTGCTCTAAACCGTGAGCCTCCGAAAACTTCTGGTTTCCCTTTGACATCACAAACAGCTTTGCTGCTACTTGACCATTTGTCGGACGCACATTCTCCTTGTCAGCATTGTTTACTTCTGCTCCATCATGCTCAGTATAAGAACAGCAGATGTAGTCACTGTTTGTGGAAATTTGATAGGAGAAACACTTTGTAGAAGGTTTCTTGTATATATCATAACACACAGTTTACAAAGACTTAAACATATATATACACAAGGAAAGAAGAAACAGGCTTCAATCTCTCCTTGAATCACGCCTAATCTATTGATAATAACAAGGAAGACAGCTAACACAGCTTCCCTTAATTTAGGGACTGATCACAGTTACCAACAGAGATAGCAGCCGTGCACAACAAGGTATATACACCAGTACACCAAGTTATACACTGGGTAAGAGTCCTTACCCGATGTGACTTCCAATACTCCCCCTCAAGCTGGATCAAGGGGGTTCATTGAGCCAAGCTTGGACAAGAGAAGCTGAAACTGAGCAGTGGGAAGAGACTTGGTGAATATATCAGCCAACTGATCATGACTTCGAGTATAATGAGTGTTAATGACCTTGGATTGGACCTGTGCTCGAATGTAGTGGCAGTCAACTTCAATATGTTTTGTCCGCTCATGAAAAACTGGGTTAGAAGCAATGTGCATTGCAGCTTGATTATCACAGAAAAGAGACATAGGATGGCTGCTCGGACACCCTAAATCCGACAGAAGGCCTTTTAGCCAAATAAGTTCACAAGCAGCGGAAGCCATTGTGCGATACTCAGCCTCGGCACTAGATCGAGCAATGACACTTTGTTTTTTGCTTTTCCAGGTAACCAAATTGCCGCCAACAAAGGTGCAGTATCCAGTGGTGGACTTACGATCAAGTGCGTTGCCTGCCCAATCGGAGTCTGTGTAACCCATGACTTGAGTGTTACCATTGTTCTTCATCAGAATACCTCAACCGACGGATCCTTTGAGATAGCGAAGGATGCGTTTAACAATTTGCAAGTGAGCCATGGTGGGAGCATGCATGAATTGGCTGACAATGCTCACGGCGTAAGAAATATCAGGTCGTGTGAGTGTGAGATAAATGAGCTTGCCAACCAACCTTTGATAGTAATGCAGATTTCATGAGAGGCTCACTTTGTACATCCAGCTGAAGTTTACTGTCAAGAGGAGTTCGAGCTGGTTTACAATCCACCATATCAGCATCTTGGAGAAGATCAAGGACATATTTTCGTTGGTTTAGAAAAAGGCCTTTGTGAGATGTGGCCATTTCTATACCAAGAAAATATTTGAGAATGCCCAGATCTTTGAGAGCAAATTTGATCTGAAGAGCTTGTTTGAGGGAATTAATCTCCTCAATGTTATCACCTGTCACTATTAGATCATCAACATAGATGAGAACCACAAGTTTACCTGCTGAACCGATTCGAACGAAGAGAGAGGAGTCAGCATTGCTTATGTGAAAGCCAACTTCCTCAAGAACTGAACTAAGTTTGGCATACCATGCTCGTGGAGATTGCTTTAAACCATAGATAGATTTATGAAGCTTGCACACCATGTCAGGATCATTGGATTGAGGATGACCTGGAGGTAGCTTCATGTAAACTTCCTCTTCAAGATCGCCATGCAAAAATGCATTTTTAACATCCATTTGATATAAAGGCCATGCATGATTAACGGCAACAGATAACAGCACCCTCACTGTATTCATTTTAGCAACGGGGGCAAAGGTTTCCTTGTAATCCACTCCATATGTTTGAGTAAAGCCACGAGCCACTAGATGAGCCTTGTATCTCTCAATGGTCCCATCTGAATTAAACTTGACCTTATACACCCAACGACTGCCCACTGCCTTCTTTCCCTTGGGAATCTTGACAACACTCCATGTCTTATTTTCAGTAAGAGCTTGAAGTTCTTCAGTCATGGCTTGCTTCCATACTTCATGAAGGTTTGCCTCTTGATAACTCTGTGGTTCATGAGTACTATCGAGAGTACTGAGAAATGCAGCATGAGAAAGTGATAATTTTTTATAAGTTATGACATTTATCAAGGGGTACCTGGCAGTATAGGTAACATAATCAAGTAACCTTGATGGAGGATGACGGTCATGTGTAGGATTTCTTCTAAGTGGGGCTTGAGGCATAGGCAGTGACTCATGAGTTGAATGAGGAGGAGTTGAGGACTCAGGTTGTGCTCCTGGATCAATATCCACATCTTGTGTTTCTTGAAGAGAGGGAGTGGTAGCAGATGGAGTGCATTCAACACCAAGAACAGGACTAGGCATAGGGAACAAATCATGTAAAGACTCCCCCTGTCTATCATTGTCCATTTTTCTTGTGAAATAAGGAGCCGTTTCATCAAACCTCACATCCCTTGATACTATGATTTTTCTAGTAGACGGATTATAACATCGATACCCTTTTTGGGTGGAAGAATAGCCCAAAAACACACATTTAGCAGCCCTAGGATCGAGTTTGTCATGGTGAGAGGATTGAATGTGAACAAAACACGTGCAGCCGAAGACTCTCAAGTGAGACAGATTGATTTTTCGACCCTTCAACACTTCATAGGGTGATTTGAATCCCAGCACTCTACTAGGCAATCTATTAATGAGATATGTGGCAGTGAGCACACCATGAGACCAAAATTTCTTAGGAACTTGCATGTGAAACATGAGGGCTCTTGTTTTCTCGAGTAGGTCTTTGTTTTTTCTCTCGGCAATCCCATTTTGTTGAGGTGTACCAACACAACTTGTTTGGTGGAGAATGCCGTGTGTGCTCAAGTATTGTGAAATATTATGGGACATATATTCAGTGCCATTATCGGATCTTAAAATATGAATATGAGATGAGAATTGAGTGGTAACAAGTCGATGAAAATCTTTAAATACATCCGCAACTTCACTTTTAAATTTCAAAAGATACAACCAAGTGATCCTGGTAAAATCATCCACAAAGGTTACAAAATACCTATATCCATCAAAGGACTCAAGAACTGGACCCCAAATGTCTGAATGGACGATTTCAAAAGGATTACTAGCCCTAGACATGGAAGAAATAAAAGGCAACCTAGCAAATTTTGACAAATGACAGACATCACATTGACTTTTGGTTTTGCACAGGTTTGGAAACAAAAAAGACAACACTGTTTTGGATGGATGAGCTAGGCGTTGGTGCCAAAGTTGTTGGTCTTGTTCTAAACTCGAACTAACTTGGAAACCCTTAGAAATCTTGGAATCCTTGGGTAGGTAATAGAGTCCATTCAAGAGAAAACCTTCACCAATCGTCTTCTTGGTGGTTATATCCTGAAAAATGACATTGTGAGGGGAGAAAATGGCAAGACAATTTAAAAGATTTGTGATTCTTCCAATAGATAAAAGTTGAAAAGGAAAGGAAGGAACGTAAAGTGCTACTGATTCGATATGACTTGAAATCAAATTTATTTTCCCTTTCCCCAAAACAGATGCACCCTTGCCATTTGCTACAGACACTTGAGAGGGAGTGGATATTTGTTCAAAATCATGTAGGCTTGTAAGTTGATTTGTCATGTGATCCGTGGCTCCTGAATCTATAATCCAATAATCAGGCACAAGACTAACATTAAGGGCAGTTGAGAAGGAATTCAAGATACCTGGAACATCTCCACGTGGAACACAATCAGTTTCTGCAAGAAAACTAGCAAACTTGCCGAGAAGTGCAGTGTGGTTTTCACTTCCAGGTATGATAGTTTCCTCACACTCATTATGCATCTGTTTCTTGTGAAGATATGCTGCAAATTCGTTGATCAAGGCTGATGGATTGGCAATGAAATTTAGCATTCCCTCAGTAGAAGATGCAACTACATGATTTGCTTTGTGAGGAGGATTGTTGGAACTCTTCTGAGGACCCTTGCTTTCCTTCGAGAATTTTGGCTTCAATTCTGGATCAAGAATCCAGCATCTATTTCTAGTATGCCCCACAACATCACAATAGTTGCATTTTAAATCAGGTCGTTTGACCTTGTAGATTCTCTCTTCAACATGCTTGTGATTTGAGACATAGGCCCTAGTCTCAGGCATATTAGTCTTGGTCTCCATATTCATTACCTTTTTCTGACTTCTTCTCGTTGAATGGTAGCACAAACACTTGTGAAGGAAGGGAGCTCCGAATTCATAAGAATGTGACTTCTAAGGTCCTCAAATTCTGAACTCAGACTTGCCAAAAGTTGAAAGATCTTGTCCTCCTCAGCCCTCTTTAACAACACAGTAGCATCTGTGGTATGAGGTCGATAAACATCTAACTCATTCCACATGCTTGTCAAACTGCCAAGATGTTGTACAAAAGGCTTCCTATCTTGTAGTAAGCCAGCAATATCTCTCTTGAGTTGAAAAACTCGAGCATAGTTGTTCTGATTTCCATACATCTCTTTGACATGATTCCAGAGATGCTTAGACGATTCTGAATAGCTGAAAATCTCAGCAATCTTGCTCTCCATAGAGTTAAGTAGCCAAGACATGACCAACTGGTCCTTGCATAGCCACGACTCGTAAGTAGGAGAGGTGGCTTCAGGCATCTGTATGACCCCATTTACGTAGCCGAGCTTAGATCTTCCTCCAAGGGCAAGTGTGACAGCTCTAGCCCAAGGAAGATAGTTGAACTCGTTCAACAAAACGGAACTGAGGCGTTGATTCGGATTAACCTCACCGTCAGAAGAATTTGAAGCAGCAAGCGAGTTCTCCGCTTCATAAAAAGAAGAATTCTCTTCCGCCATCACAGCGTGAAGAAAGAATGAACCACGATAAAGATATATATGCAGAGTCAGGACCTTAGAATTCCTGCTCTAATACCATGTGGAAATTTGATAGGAGAAACACTTTGTAGAAGGTTTCTTGTATATATCATAACACACAGTTTACAAAGACTTAAACATATATATACACAAGGAAAGAAGAAACAGGCTTCAATCTCTCCTTGAATCACGCCTAATCTATTGATAATAACAAGGAAGACAGCTAACACAGCTTCCCTTAATTTAGGGACTGATCACAGTTACCAACAGAGATAGCAGCCGTGCACAACAAGGTATATACACCAGTACACCAAGTTATACACCGGGTAAGACTACTACAAAAATGGAAAAAGACGACCAGAAAAAGACGACGGTATAAGATAAAACCGTCGTTGTATTTAAACAGATGACGGTATTAAAAAAACTCGTCGTGGATAAGTTCCTTACTGTTGAATATTTTTAAAAGACGACGCATACAAATAAAAAAGCGTCGTTTTTAAAAAAGGATTTCTTCAGAGATAAAATCTGACCAAAAAACAACGACAGCAGGTATGAATCCACCGACGTAGAAAATAAAGACGACAGTTCACCAAAAAACCTGCCGTGTTAACTCCTACCTAAACACGACCAACTGTTCTTAATCCGCGTCGTATAATATAATGGAATCCACGTCTGTATACTACAACGGTGCATTCTCTGTAAACCGCCGACTTATTATTTTGGAGTATACTACGACGGTACCTACAACACTACTGTCGTTTTTATTTACCACGTCCTAAGTTCAAATTACCGTCGTATTTGTTTAGTTTATACGTCTGCCTTCTCTGTAAACCGCCGTCTTATTTTTATAGCTTTTAAAAATTAATTAATTTTTCTTTTATTTTGGTAATATCTTTCTTAACACAAAACAAAATTTAATTCTCAATCCTCAACAACATTTTCATCTTAAAAGGCAAAATCTCTTCGTGTTAAATATTGATCAATATTTACACAATATATGTACACAAATTTGGCAAATACATCGTGGTTTCTTTTCTGCCTTCACCCTCAGCTTGTTCAACTGTTTCTTCCTCTCATATGCAAGCTGGGCCCTCTCCTTCCTCTTGTTCTCAAGTTCCTGCACAGCCACAGATGAATATCTAATAATTTCAGAAAATCAAAATCAACAAAGTATGAAAAGCTCACTCCTCGATTCCCATTTTCATCAAAATCAACTGTTTCTTCAAAACTCTTGTGTAGCAAGGGTGGAACCAGACTTAGAACCTGTTGTGGGTTGTGCCCTCGTATGCCTTCAAACGGGCAAGTGCGGCTGCAAACCCATGCAGGTTCTAAGGCTGGTTCCACCCTTGCTACACAGGAGGATGTAGCAAACCCATGGGAAGTGAGGAATCATTTTGCAAACCCATTTGCTTTCAGAAAGACAATTTCTTGTGAGGGTTAAAAAATGCGTGAAAAAATGCTATTTAAACAAAATAACCGTAAATATCCACGTCGGTTATAATATAAATACCGACGTCATATTTGAATAATCAACATCATAACTACATCGGAAATCCAAAAGTCATTTGGCGCGTATTAAAAAGATAACTACATCGGAAATCCAAAAGTCATTTGGCGAGTATTAAAAAGAGAACAGAACCCAAAGTAACTACGTCGGTTTATTAAAATACACAGTCGTTGAATTTATAAGTACAACGTCCGTTTAGAGAAAAAAAGCGGCGTCATAACCACGTCGGAAATCCAAAAGTCATTTGGCGCGTATTAAAAAGAGAACGACGTCGTTTTCAGAACCGCAAAGTAACCACGTCGGTTTATTAAAATACACAGTCGTTGAAATTACAAGTACAACGTCAGTTTAGAGAAAAAAAGCGCCGTCATAACCACATCGGAATTCCAAAAGTCTTTCGGCAGTTGTCATAACCACGTCATTTATGAATTATCTACCGTCGTTATAACTAAATAATACGGCGGTTTTTCAATAACAACGTCGTTGTATTGAACTCTGGGAAAATATATAAACTTTTCGTCACCTGACCTAATATTTTACGGTTTTCTCTTCCCGATAAAGTATCGTAGTTTCCCTCTCATTTCCCAAATCACCATTTTCGTCACCTGACCTAGCATCATCGTCTGAATCATCGTCTTCATCTCCAAATCACCATTTTGCTCTTCGTCTTCGTCGGAAGGAAACATTTCTTTGCACGCCGGTGTTATTGAAGGTTTTTTCTCACTCTCTTCCCTTTTTTTACTTTTCATTTGCATGCCGTAGTTGTCTGGAAACAAGATTCTGTCAAATTGAAGAAATCTTTCACTGGTTTTGATTAAATACATAAGTAGATACTCTCACGACGCCAAAAGACGACAGTTCTGTCTTGTTTTCGACGATAGAATGGACACACCACGACGGCCGTAATGCAAACTGCACGACGGTGGCTAAAAACCGTCATGGTGTGACAATTAATACGTCGGAAACAAGATAAAACCGTCGTCTAGTGAGAGAAGAACAATCGTTTTGTAATTTTAAGCCACGTCGGTTATTGTTAATAACCGACGTAGTTTATGCACATTTACGTCATGAAATATATAAAACCGTCGTCTTATTTTCATTCATGATCTAAGAGACTGTTTAATAGGACGTCACTTTTTTAGTGTTACCGTCGTTGTTTTGTATTATTACGTCGTTTCTTTTTAATAACCGACGTTGTTTTCCTGGCAGATTAATCAAAAATGGTTTCGAAATCTCAAAACAAGGAAGCTGAAGCGTCAAAGGCCAAAGCAGGTTCAATGGCACAAGGGGATGAACCCAAAACAGGTTCAGTGGAAGTTGAAAAATCAACTCAAAGCAAACCCTCGAAGAGGATGAGATTTTCCTCAACCTCAGAGAAAGACTCGAGCACAGCCACATTTGAGGTGGACCAAAATCTGGCTGCGGTATCAGCACAATGAGCCGTGTTGTGAAGAGGAAAATTGAGAAGGTTAAGCCTGTGGTTGAGTTCAATAAAGATGGCAAACCACATGGCAAGGCTGCTGTTGAGATGCAGTCTTACATTGGTGTTTTGACACGCACCAGAGTCCCTCTTGTGGACAAGAAATGGAAACAATTACCCAAGGACGTGAAGGAGCAGATTTGGGAAGCTGTTCAAATGTCCTATGTTATTGGGGATAGGTACAGAGCCATGGTCTTGTCGTTTGCCGCCAAAAAATGGAAGGATTTCAAGTATAACGTAACTAGGCAGTATATCCTTCCATTCGCACATAACAAGGAGAAGTTAAAAGAAACCCCGGCGCTGTATAAGTTCATAGAGAAATCGCAATGGGAAGCCTTCGTAGCTTCAAGGTTAACCCCAGATTTTGAGGCTAAGCATGCTGAGCAGAAGGAGAGGAGGGAGAAATTGGAGTACAACCATAGGTTGTCTAGAAAAGGGTATGTTGGTTTGACGGACCAATTGGTAGAAACCATGCCCGAAGGTCAAGAAATCGATCGAGCTGTTCTGTGGAAGAAAGCAAGAGAAGATAAAACAGGAAACATCCCTGATCCAAAGGCTGCAGAGAAGGCAAAACTAATCGTAAGTCTCACTAACTCTGTTCTAAATTTGAAAAACAGAGTGTTTTATTTTGGTATAGACGTCGTTTATCTTTACATAAGCGACGTTATAAAGTGAACACCACGACGGGCTTAATTTACGGACGTTTAAAAATGAATAGGACGTCGGTTTTTGAATAAAGTAGACGTCTAGATAGAATTAATACGACGGATTAAATTATTCTATGAACTGCATTTTTGTTTTAAGTTTACTCACGCACACACTCTCCCTCTCTCTGTCTATTTCACTGAAATTTGTGGTGCACAATTTCTGGAAAAGAATGCATATTTCAATCGAGTTTTTTCACTTCTTCATTAAAATTTACGACGGTTTTATCTTATCTAGACGTTAGAATGCTTATACAACGACGGTAATTTTGTGCAGCCGTATGGAATTGGACATCTACGTCTGTTTGTTTAATAATCCGTCGTCTTACTTTGAATACTACGACGGTCTTTGATTTATGTCTTAATCTGTTTTATTTTGAATATACGACGTATTTTTATATACTGACGTTGTAAAGTATAAACAACGACGGTATTTATATACAGACGTTTTAAATTAATACCACGTCTGTCATTTAATAAAAACCGTCGTTGTTTATAATTTACAACGTTGGTATATGTATCTGTCATACACCCTGCTCAGGTTCTAACAATCTCTCTTTCTCTCTTTTAGGATGATTTGCAAAAGCAAGTCTCCGAAGGCACTCTGACTGTCTCCGGGAGCAATGATATCTTGACTCTGGCTTTGGGAACCCCCGAGCATGGTGGGAGAGTCAGAGGAGCTGGTGCTGGCGTTACCCCAACTCAGTTCTTCAATTTGCCGAAACAGCAGAGAGTGAAATTTGGTGACAAATTGAAGGAAAGTGTGAGGGAGGCAGTCAGAGAAGAGACCTTGAGGATTGAGGCGAAGTCAAGGGAAACTATAATGGAAGCAGTCAGAGCAGAGAGGGAGGCTATGTTGGCATATATCCGTCAACTAGTTCCTAATTTTGATCCCAGCCAGATGCTCCAAACCCCAATTTCTCCAAGGACTCCAATTCCTCCAATTATTTTACCCCCTCAAGATCAAAGCCCAAAAAATCCAATGTCTGATAAGGCAAGCTGCTCTGGGGCCACTAATATCAGACCCCTAGCTTTGGAATTAGAAGATCCGAAGCCTGAAGCTGATACTGCTGCAAAAGAGAAAGAGGACACGGTAAAATCTCTGCTATTTTCTATTTCTGCTTTTTAAATTTTAAAAAGACGTCACTCCTTTTAATAGCCGACGTTAAAATTTAAAATAACGACGGTATATACGTCTGTTTCTTACAAGACACGTCGTGTTTCGTTAAATACCACGACGCTTTTATAAACCGTCATCTATTTCATGATTTCATTAATTGTATTTATATTAGACGACCTTTCTATAGTATAGCGACGTTATAAATTCAATACAACGACAGTTATCTATTTACCGACGTGTATAACCTTTCCGCCGTCAGTATTAACTAGAAACCGTCGTTTATGTTATATACCACGTCTGTTTTTTGTGTTTAGTTAGAGTCGTTTATTTTAGTTCACACACAAACTAACTTATATTTCTTTAAACAGGATCTCTCAATGCTAGACATGCCACCTCCTCTTTTAGCCTTATGCCAACATTTCCAGACCAAGTTGTTGCCTGGTAACGAGGCTCTAACAATTCACATGCCCAAGGAAGTGTTTGGCATTGAGCATGATACCTTCCTCTTCACTGAAGATGTTTTGCAGTTTGGTTCCATGGTTGAGATAGGAACCACAGTGATATCAATATACATGAGGTAATTCTCCCTAATCCCATTTTGTTTGACATTTTCCTTTCTTTTAAATTAAAATCTCATTTAATTGACTTTCATATATTTAGGTTCCTATTTGACTATTTAAAAATGGCAAATATGGTAAACCTTGTTGGCCTCGTGGACCCTGGGCTAGTGAGCTCTGGAGCTGGATCAATATCAGACCGAATAAAAACCTGTCAAACCGCCTGAATATAGCAGATGAGAATCAATTTTTCTTGGTCCCTTATAATCCAGGGTTAGTACCATTTAAAGTATTTTCCTGAGCTTCTAATATTTTTCTTTCTAATATGAATCATTATGTGCAGGGGTCATTGGGTGATGGTAATTGTGAGACCATTAACGGAGACTGCCTATTACATGAATTCACTGCCAAAACGCATTGGTGACGACGAAATGAAAAATATAGTGAATACGTAAGTTGATTTCTTCTGATTTATGATTTTTCCTATAAAGTATTTAAATAAACGACGGTTTTTACTAATACCGACGTTATTATAAAATATAACGACGGGAAGATATTACCGACGTTTTAATTTAACTACCACGTCAGTATTTTCTTAAAAACGTCGTTTTAATTTAACTACCACGTCGTTTGCGTTTTATTTAAGAACGTTGTAATTTTTTCTGCTCAATTTTTTGTCATACGACGTTTTTTACTCTTACCGACGTTATAACGTTACACAACGACGGTTAGGTTTTACCGCCGTTTTAAACAAAATATAACGTCTTGGTTTAAAAAACTCCGTCGTTTTGACTGATTTACCACGACGGTTACTATTTGTATTTAAATTTTTTGTTTTGTCATTAACACCCTTTGTTTTCTTGTAACAGGTCAATTAAAATGTTTAACATTCATATAAACAAAAATTCACGTAAACAGCAGGCCATTTGGAAAAATCTACACGGCACTCCTGAACAACCAACAAGTGTAGAGTGTGGCTATTACGTGATGCGATTCATGAGAGATATAATTCATGATCCAGACCTAAATTTCGAGAAGAAGGTAAAACGCAACATTTTAGATATACTTTCTTTATTTTACTACGTCATATTTTTGTTTAAAACCGTCGTTTGTATCCTTATAACACGTCGGTTTTTTGGTTTATTTTGCAGTTTGACAAGAAAAAAGATAAACTTGAGTATAAACAAGAAGATATTGACGAAGTTAGGCATGAATGGGCAGAATTCGTGAACAAGCAATTACCGAAGGATAATTGATGTAGATAAATATTTATGAACAATGTTCAGGTTTAATTTAGTTTATTTAAAATGTACATAAATATTTTGTTTTAATCAAGAGAACAAAAATAAAAAAAATTAAATTTTGTTTTAAAATTTGTTTAGTTCCCAAACACCGACGTCTGATTCTAATTTACACGTCTCATACGTGTACACAATGGTCGTCTTGCAGTAAATGGAAATATAACATCGACGGTAATTCTTAAAAACGACGTGTAATAGTCAAAACAACGACGGTTTCTAATTAATTCATCCTGTATCAATGAATTTGTACTCATATACTACGTCCGTTAGTATAACCTTATCGACGTCTAAATAATATACAAAGGCGGATATTCCTAAATATCCGCCTTTGTATAAATAAACAAAGTCAGTTATATACAACAAAATGACGTGTAATAGACATAACAACGACGGTGTATAATTAATTCATCCTGCATAAAAGAATATGAATTCATATACTACGTCGGTTGGTATAACCTTATCGACGTCGTAATACTATACAAAGGCGGATATTCTTAAATATTCGCCTTTATATATATAAACGACGTCAGTTATATACACTGAAATGACGTTTAATATTAATAACAACGACGGTTTATAATTAATTCATCCTGTATAAATGAATTGTATTCATATACTACGTCGGTTAGTATAACCTTATCGACGTTGTAATAATATACAAAGGCGGATATTATTAAATATCCGCCTTTATATATTTAAACAACGTCCGTTATATACACTAAAATGACGTGTAATAGTATAACCACGACGGTTTATAATTAATTCATCGTGTGTATATTCTTAAATATAGTTTCAACGTCGGTTTATTATGTTTAAAGTCGTTGTAAAGGGATACAACGTCGGCTAAGTCATTTTTAATTTAATTGTTATTGACTTTTATATTTTATTTAAATCCATATTAAATTCATAACTATATCCAAAAATTATACTGAAAACTACCAAGCATTGGAATATTGTCTCTATCCTAAAGCTTTAAAAAATATAATTTTGGAAATATTTTTTTATTGTATTTAATTACTAATATTAATAATATATTCAAAACAAAATCCGAAAAATATACCGGCAAATTCTATGCACTGATTGAGACAATATCTTGCCCGTTAAGGCCTGAAAAATGTAATTTTAGTTTTCAAAGTTCAAATGATAACAAAATTCAAACAAATTTAGAGACAAAGCATGGTACTCCTTATACTTTACATAACATAACCCTAAGGTTTATGTGATCCATTGGTGCCCATAAATTCAAAATTATGAAATCCATATTTTAGCCTACTATTGTAGAAGGCAATGTTGTAAGGAATCCATAGCAATTTTCGGTTCATTTTTCTCGTACTTGTGTATTTTTTAAAAATTATTTTAAAATTTAGGGTTTAGGGTTTTTTGAAACGACGCCGGTTTTCTCCCGTTGTTTTTGGTCAACTACATTAACAAAGACTAATTGAATTCGGTTGACGACGTCGGTTATAAAATAGCGACGTCCTTAGTGTTTACAACGTCGGGATTTTATAACAACCGCCGTTGTAAGTAATTATTAGACGTCATTATAAGTGTTGACCGTCGTGGTTGAAAAACGCGGTACTTAAAATTTTTTGACCGCGACCTAAAATTTTCAGAATTTCCCTTTAACCCTCAAATAGTTCATTCTCTCTCTTCAACATAAATTTGTCTGAAAGTTTTCGTTCTCCAAGCTCTCTCTCAATATCCATGTAAGTACAACTCTAGTCTCTTTAATCCTAATTCTCTCAGCTCTCTCTCAAGCTTTTGTTATATTCTCTCAGCTCTCTCTCAAAGCATTGGGTACGTAGATTCTCCAAGATCTCTCTCAAAGCATTTGGTACGTAGATTCTCCAAGATCTCTCATTGGGTACGTAGATTCTCCAAGCTCTCTCTCAAAGCATTGGGTACGTAGATTCTCCAAGCTCTCTCTGAAGCAGTTGTTATATTCTCGCAGCTCTCTCTCAATATCCATGTAAGTACAACCCTAATCTCTTCTTAAATCCATAAATGTTTTCGTTGGTAGCTATATTAGGGTTTTGGTGTTTGCAATCTTGTAATAATTGCTCTCTGTTTGGGTTATTTTATGTTTGTTTGGCCATGGGTTCTTGGAAAAGGAATGGGGATGGGAGATTTAAGCTGTTTTTTTTTTTAACTATGACGACGGTTGAAGGATCAAACCGTCGTCCAAATGTTTATTATACGTCGGTTGTTCATTTACTCCCGTCGTCTGCGTTTTAAGCCGCAACTGGTAGCCTAAAGACGACTGTTTCTCCATTAAACGTCGTCTTTAGGCTACCAGAACACCGTTCAAATTTCTGGGTTTGGGTATCTTAATGACGACGGTGACTATAGATGCCGTCGTCGGAATGTATATTAAACGACGATTATTTTTATAAACCGTCGTCTTTTCCATGTTTTATATTTAATTTTCATTTTGTTCTCTGCTATTTGAATGAGGTAGTGTTTCATTGCTGGTCTTTCCACTTTAATATATATATATTTATATGAATTTGATAGAGTGTGAGATGGATAAGTCATGGATGCATGCGGATAGAAGATCGAAGGCATATGAGTTAGGGGTGGAAGGATTTTTGAATTTTGCGTTAGAAAATCTTGGAAATACAACTGAGATTCGTTGTCCATGTGTTAAATGTGGGAATATTCGATTGTTTGGGGTTGGAATTATAAGGGAACACTTATACTTTAATGGAATTGACCAAAGCTATAAGATTTGGAGATGGCACGGAGAACCTTGGGAATGGACTACCAATGCTAGTAGAAATGTGGAAGAAGATGAGCAAAGTAGGTTTAGTTATGTTTATGAAGAATTAGGTATGGATGATAATGATTTTGCCAATATTGGATCTGATCCTTATGAGTTTGCCAATGTGATTGGGGATGGCGATGAACCCTTGTACCCTGGTTGCAGTAAGTACACGAAGTTGTCGGCTTTGGTGAAGTTATATAATTTGAAAGCAAAACATGGGATGAGTGATGTTTGCTTTACAGAATTATTGATACTTCAAGGAGAATTTCTTCCAGAAGGAAATACACTACCTTCCTCTATGTACGAGGCAAAAAAGACTTTGTCTGCTTTAGGGATGAGTTATGAGAAAATCCACGCATGTTCCAATGACTGCATTTTGTATCGGAAGGAGTATGAGAATGCAACTAATTGTCCTACTTGTGGTATCTCAAGGTGGAAGGAAACCAAGGATGGGTTCTTGAAAGAGGGTGTGGCAGCGAAGGTGGTGTGGTATTTTCCTCAAATTCCAGGGTTTAAAATGATGTTTCAATCACATAAGACAGCTAAGAGTTTGACTTGGCATGCTGCAAGAAAATCAGTTGACGGTTATATGTCTCATCCAGCGGATTCCCCGTCTTGGAAACTTGTTGATGAAAAATGGCCCGACTTTGGTAATGAGCCAAGAAACTTGAGATTGGCTCTCTCATCTGATGGATTCAATCCCCACAGTTCTTTAAGTAGCAGATACAGTTGTTGGCGAGTTATGTTAGTTACATATAATCTCCCACCATGGCTATGCATGAAGCGGAAGTTCATGATGTTGACTATACTGATTTCCGGTCCTAAACAGCCCGGAAATGATATAGACGTCTACTTAGAGCCTTTGATTGATGATTTGAAATCTCTGTGGGATGGGATTAGAGGAGTGTATGATGCCCACATAGGAGAATACTTTACACTCAGAGCTGCATTACTGTGGACAATTAATGATTTTCCCGCTTATGGAAACTTATCTGGTTGTGTTGTTAAAGGATATAAAACTTGTCCAATATGCGGCGATGATACACCTAGTCACAGGTTGAAAAATGGCCACAAAATTTGTTACATTGGGCATAGAAAGTGGTTACCAATCAATCATCCATATAGGAGGCAACGTGCAGCTTTTAATGGGAAACCTGAATATGGCATGCCCCCTGAGCCATTAACAGGAGAAGAAGTGCTGCATATGGTTGAAGATATTAATTACATATGGGGCTCGAAAAATGGGGGAAGTGTTGGTGATAATGATGGTGACAGAGTTTGTTGGAAGAAGAAATCAAAATTCTTTGATCTCGAGTATTGGAAATACCTCCCTGTGAGGCATGCCTTAGATGTTATGCACATTGAGAAGAATGTTTGCGATAGTATCATTGGTACATTGCTAGAGATCCCTGGAAAAAATAAAGATGGGATTGCTGCTCGGTTAGACTTATTGAACATGGGGGTAAAAATTGATTTGCAACCCGAGTATGGAGAAAGACGTACTCGCTTGCCTCCAGGGCCTTGGAATTTGTCAAAAGCAGAGAAGAGAGCGGTTTGCAATTCTTTTTATGGTATGAAGGTTCCTGAAGGTTATTCTTCAAATATAAAAAATCTTGTATCTTTAAAAGATTCAAGACTTCTTGGCCTTAAATCTCATGATTGTCATACCTTGATGCAACAATTGCTCCCTGTGGCAATTCGTTCTGTTTTGGAGAAGCCTGCAAGGTATGCAATAACTCGATTGTGCTTCTTCTTCAATGCTATATGTGCAAAGACGGTAGATGTTTCCAAGCTAGATAAGTTGGAAGAAGATGTAGTAGTTACTTTATGTTTGCTTGAGAAGTACTTTCCCCCTTCATTCTTTGATATCATGGTTCATCTAGTAGTACATCTTGTCAGAGAAGTTCGTCTATGTGGGCCAGTATATTTTAGATGGATGTATCCGTTTGAAAGATATATGAAAGTGCTAAAGGGGTATGTTCAGAATCGTACTCGTCCCGAAGGTTGCATTGCTGAGCGGTATATAGCTGAAGAAGCTGTAGAGTTTTGTACCGAGCATTTATCTGATGTTAGTACAGTTGGAGTGCCTTCAAGCCAGAATATGGGAGTTTCAAAGCCATTATCAGGTTGCACAGTGAGCTTAGTTGATATGGACTTGTTGAACCAGGCACATCTATATGTCTTGGAGAATACGGAGGAAGTCCTACCTTATATCGAGTACGTATGAGTTTAATTTTTCATATATATGTAGCCATTTTAAATATTATTACTCCTTATATTTATCTTATATATAAGGGACCGTAATGCGTGTTTTTTTCGTGTCAATTGTAGGGAACATATGATCCACATCAAGACCACTTATCCGAAATTTAGAAAGAGAACAAAGTGGCTACAAGATAAGCACAATAGCACTTTCATTCAATGGCTACGTGTTAAGGTATATATGTTATTGAATGACATATTCAACTTATTTTAATTTTCTTTCTTTTTATATATATGTTAGATTGAATTAATATATATGTTTAATTTGTAGGTTCAAAGTGAATTTAATGGGGAAGATTATAATGGCATATCAGAAAATTTGAGGTGGTTAGCAGCTGGTCCAAGCATGGTAGTGCCATCATATAGGAGCTATCTTATTAATGGTGTCAAATTTAGCACAAAGGCACAAGATGATGTGCGAACTGTCCAAAATAGTGGAGTTTATTTACTTGCACATACTATGCAAGTTGCTAGTGCCAAGGATAAAAACCCTATTGTCTCCAATATGGGTTTTTATGGGGTTATTCAAGAAATTTGGGATCTTGACTACCAAAAGTTTAGAATCCCAGTCTTGAGGTGTGATTGGATAGATAACACTTCGGGCCTTGTAGTCGACGAACTTGGATTTACCCTTGTAGATCTGAGTAAAATTGGACATAGGAATGACCAATTTGTTATGGCTTCTCAAGTCAAACAAGTATTTTATGTTGACGACCCAATGCATCGTGGTTGGTCGGTAGTGTTATCAATGCCTAATAGAGAATATAATGATGTTATTGGTAATGATGTGCTAGGTGATATTAGAATTGAGTGTGAGCCATTTTCTAGAGGGATACCAAATGTTGACACATTTGATGACCTAGTGGGTGAGTTTGGGAGTGAGAATATTAGAGATGGGTGTGAAGATATATGGATTGATTGATTGTTGTAATGTATGACATTAGTTATGCAGTTAATTGTATGACATTAATTCATAGCTCTGTATATCATTTTAATTCCGATCACATTTTCATTCTGCAAGCTTTGGGCACAACAAATCAAAAATTAAAAAATAATCGGTTAAAGCTGAAAATACGACGGTCAAGTTACAAAAATCGCAAAACGAGACGTCTTAAAAACAACCAACGTCGGGTTTTCACAACCGACGTGGAATGACAACGCAAAAATGAAATAAAAACCGCCATTTGAAAAAGAAAACACGTCGGTTAATTATAATTCATTTCAAAACGGTTAATATTGTTGTTTTTACGTCAGTTCAAGTAAATATATGCCATGTTATATGTTTTAGACGTCCGTTTTTTTATTTAGTGAACATAGTATTTATTAACCACGGCGGTTTCTAAGTTTGACACGTCGGTTTTGTTTGATTTAGAGACGTTGATAAAACTATTTACGTCGGTTTTATAGTTGGTTTTTGACATTTAAAATTATTTAAACGTCTGTTTTTTACTAAACCCGTCGCCTATTATAGTCGAAAGGTCTCTTTTTATGCTTTTATTTATCAAATCAACGTCGGTTTTAGTTTTTTTATGACGTGTAATATATTAACCACGTCGTTTTTTTTTTTTGTGTTCAAGCCGTCAAAATCATTTTCAACGTCTGTGGTGATATAAAGGGCCGTGGTTATTATTGTTTTTACGTCAGTTGAAGTAAATATATGCCATGTTATATGTTTTAGACGTCCGTTTTTTTATTTAGTGAACGTAGTATTTATTAACCACGGCGGTTTCTAAGTTTGACACGTCGGTTTTGTTTGATTTAGAGACATTGATAAAACTATTTACGTCGGTTTTATAGTTGTTTTTGACATTTAAAATTATTTAAACGTCTGTGTTTTACTACAACCGTCGTCTATTATAGTCGAAAGGTCTCTTTTTATGCTTTTATGTACCAAATCGACGTCGGTTTTAGTTTTTTTATGACGTGTAATATATTAACCACGTCGTTTGTTTTGTGTTCAAGCCGTCAAAATCATTTTCAACGTCTGTGGTGATATAAAGGGTCGTGGTTATTGTTGTTTTTACGTGAGTTCAAGTAAATGTATGCCATGTTATATGTTTTAGACGTCAGTTTTTTCATTTAGTGAACGTAGTATTTATTAACCAAGACGGTTTCTAAGTTTTACACGTCAGTTTTGGTTTATTTAGAGACGTTGATAAGCATATTTACGTCGGTTTTGTAGTTGTTTTTGACATTTAACATTATTTAAACGTCTGTGTTTTACTAAAACCGTCGTCTATTATAGTCGAAAGATCTCTTTTAATGCTTTATGTATGAAATCGACGTCGGTTTTAGTGTTTTACTGACGTGTACTATATTAACCACGTCGTTTGTTTTGTGTTCAAGCCGTCAAAATCATTTTCAACGTCTGTGGTGATAAAAAGGGTCGTGGTTATTGTTGTTTTTACGTCAGTTCAAGTAAATATATGCCATGTTATATGTTTTAGACGTCAGTTTTTTCATTTAGTGAACGTAGTATTTATTCACCACGACGGTTTCTAAGTTTTACACGTCGGTTTTGTTTTATTTAGAGACGTTGATAAGCATATTTACGTCGGTTTTGTAGTTGTTTTTGACATTTAACATTATTTAAACGTCTGTGTTTTACTAAAACCGTCGTCTATTATAGTCGAAAGGTCTCTTTTTAAGCTTTTATGTATGAAATCTACGTCGGTTTTAGTATTTTACTGACGTGTACTATATTAACCACGTCGGTTATTTGCCGTCGTTATTTCATGTATGAAAAGACGGCGGTCGATTTCTCGTCGGTTGTAAACCATGATACACGACGGTGGATTACCGTCGTCTATTTCGTTTTTTGTAGTAGTTTAAGAGTCCTTACCCGATGTGACTTCCAATACTGTTATTTACATACAAATGAGGAACCCATTTTCCCAAACCCATACCAGGATTCTTCAAACCCGAAAAATTTGGCATCCAATTCTTCAATCCAAAACCAGAAGTCGTATCTCCCTCTTCACTGCTGATCTGAGCTCCACTTCTCAAAGGGAGCATTGACTTCAATCTCTTCCAAGCAAAATCCTGCTTTCTCTCCAATATTTCTACATACATCCCTTCTTTCGCTAGTGAAACAGAAGGCGGATTGAACAAATGAGTTTCCACATACATCCCTTCTTTCGCTAATGCTTTTCCCACTTGGAGAGCAAATCCAGCCCCCAATGAGTGTCCCGCAATACATACATTACTGCTTCCATACCTTTCAGCAACTGATTTCAGAGCCTCCATAGCTGCTTTGAACCTAACAGAACCCTTTAAGCTCTCCCAAGCAAGAAAACGAAGGTCGTCTTCAATATCCCTTCGCATAGTTGGGCCTTTGAGCAATGTTCCTCTAAGTGCTAAAACCGCCTTTGGTGCACCACTTGGCCTGATAAGTACAAAGTCAGCAAGTGCTGCAGACCGATCCCATTCCAAAATTGCCCCAAATATGGATCCATCTCTTTCATCGATTAAGGTTTGCGATAGTTTATACTTAAAAGGTGGGTATCCACCACTTAGGAGCTAGAGCATTTGTTTCATCTCTATTCTCTTGTCTATCGAGTTCAAGCAAATATGTTGCTTGTATGAAGCATGCAATCACAGTTCGTTTATAATTCCCGTCCTTCCTGCATGAAAAGAAAGAATTTACCAATATTAGTGGGATATGTTTTTTCATCCCCTATGCTACATGAAAGTTGTGCCATCATTGTCATATGGGGGAGACAAACAAACATAAGAAGTTTAACCCAGAACCAGTTCTGCCTAAATTTGAAACAAAGCTAGCATTTGATTCAATGATTCTAAATCCAGATCACTAAATTAACAATGTTAAAAGCATTCTTTGTACATTTGTGTCTTTTTAATTTATGCTCAATTAATTCAAGAGATAATGGTATGCCAAAACAACCAAGCAAACACAATAAGATACAAATTAGACTTATATGACCAAAAATAAAAAAATTAGAGACTTAACTATAATTGGAATTTGAGCTTACTAAAATGGAACTAACTTTCCATAAGTAATCATAGAATAATAACCTTCCATATCAAAGACTAGTAGAATGGAATGAGATCACCCCCCAAAATTCAAAATTCTAGGAGCCCATAATTTAAGGAAAGTCCCACAAAAATGCAGCGAAATTTGATACTAGGTTTCTCGGCTGATCCTAGTTGAAATGATCTGAGATCTAAGATGCATTTCCCTAATTTATTAACCCTTTAATAAAAGCTCAAAACATAGACTGACAAAACCTAGACCCAAAAAAAAAAAAACACTTTGTTATCTTCTCTGTTTCAAAGGTAGTTTCCTTTTATAGTCATGTTGTGAAAGACTAGATTTTTTTGTCATTGCAATTGCAGACATATTGTCACAATATATGGTTGTCTTGGAGACTTGATCTCCTGCTGCAAATCTGCAAGAATTCTTCTGAGCCAAACACCTTCACAAACTACTGAGAGATTATATTGATTTGGGTGAAGCCAAGACATATAAGAATCCTAAGACGGTGCTAAAGGATGTTTATGGTACTCTAGAAAAGCTTTAGCTCAAAGGTTATGGTTTTGCTTCCGAAATTCAAAAGAAGATGAGTAACATTTTAATATCTTTTTTTAATTTAACATTATATATATTTCTTCTATCGGGCCCATTCAATTCTTGAAAGAATAGTAAAGTCCTCTTAATTGAGGCATATAAAAGAACCTATATGAGCCAGTACACCCCTCGAAGCACAATGGCTTGATAAGGAGTCAAGAGCAGTGCAAAGCCATACTACAAGGTATTCTACACCACATACATCAGTTCAATTGGGCTGGTCTCAATTCCAATAATGGCACACCTACACAAACAACCGATTGGGCTAAGTAATCTCACGGGAGTCAATCCTCTTTTGTTTGTCAACCACGCCCAACTCAACTTTCAATTGAATCCATAGTTGAACAGTTTCCTCATTGCTAGAGATCGAGTGGTGCCATCATCACATATCCTTGGCATTGGTGTTGAACAGTTTTCGCTTTCCCTCCCTGTACCACAACCAATAAAATGTAAAGTTCTAACAAAATAAGGTCCCGCAAGACACATTTGGATTGCTCTTATGGTGATGCCAAGATCACATCCCTTCAAATAATTGCAGCTTGACAGGACCAAAGAAGATGATAAAGCTTGAAAAAGACCCGACGTACTTATTATCTTTCAACTTTTGTACACATGACAAAAATAAAAAGCATATACAATTATATGATTAAATTTTGAGGAGATAATATTAAAAAATAGAGCTCTCCCATTCCTGCAAGATGAACAATTATTGTACTTCTCATGGTCCCAATATGACGAATAAAGCTTGGAAAACACCAAAGTATAAACAAAAGTTCTTCTCTTTTTGGTCATAAAAAAGAAAGAGAAGAAAGGGCAAGTGAGGCAATTTTAGTTTTGTCAAGGTTAGATATGGTTATCTTGAAACATTAGCACATGGGTGCAGCGAGAAGTAGAAGATTCGTTTTCTTTTTATATTAATTAGCACATGGGTTTGTACTTTGGATGGATGGAGCTAAAATCTATAATAATTAAAAATTATTGTTTACCTTTCCATGGATGGAATCCGACTATGAATTAATAAAAAACTGTAGAAAAATATATTATCTTTAAGAACTGTAGAAAAATAAAAAAGAAAGAGAAGAAAGTGAATCCGACTATGAATAAATAAAAAACTGTAGAAAAATATATTATCTTCAAGATCTGAGAACTAAGGAGATAGTATCCTAGTGGGAATTGTGGACTTGAAAATCAGTATGCTAGAATATACAATTAAGGCTGAAGCTTTTCCATGCCTATCAAGTGACAGTTAGAGAATTCACACTCACCAAGGGACCTCTCTTGCAATATACAATATACTGCATGTCATTGCCGAGCAAATGACCATGCACAATTGCTGAGCAAAGGTGGAGATTTTTGTTTGCTCATTTGGCATAGGGGAGCATGTAAGTCTTCAAGCATAAATAACTGAAAACACTAACCCGTGTAGCAGGATGAACAACACAAAAGGTCTTTTCCCTTTTGCAAGCCCTTTTCAGGATCATCTGCAAGAGGATGAACTCCCATAAATCGTCAGTGAGCAGTTTGCTGGACCTGTATGGCATTATGTCTTGAAGATCCTTGAGACTAAATAAGGTGACTGTATTAGTGTAGGCAATGCGTAATTCCAGCATCAAACCAATGCAATTCCTCTCTGAAAGGAAACCACCCAGAAAAAAATATGGTGGCTTAGAATGCCCCACAACAGCCTTGGTGAAGATAGCTTCATACATGAGGTTGTAAAACGTTTGCTTTCTTGAATTTCACAGTATAAATAAAATCTCCATATAAATTTAAACAGAGTTGTGTCATTGTATAGAAAGAGGTGTGGGTGGAAAACTCCTCTGTTCTTGCATATTGCAAAGAGATTGATGTGTGCACTCAACAGGAGGGCACTTATTTATAACATGTTGCAGCCAAGAACAAGATACAGAGGATGAGTGGAAAGTTGGCGCCAAATAATTCACAACTCAAAACATCGACTGAGAAACTAATCCCCTGCACTGGAGAACCAACAAGCTTCACATATAATTATCAAATTCAAACCCCGAGTAAAGTAGAACAGCATTCAACTACTTACTCCAGAGATTGATTCTCTGACTAACTTTATTGTAGCATTAACTTGCTTGATATGTAACCTTGAGCTTTGCACCAAACAATGTCCTTTTCACACACATTACTAATTACATTACTAATTTGGTGTCAAGAGAGTTTGAACCTAAGACCATTGGTACGCAAATCAATGTCCTTTTTCCACTGGGGCTAGACCTCATAGACAATTATATATATGTACTTAATTATATATGTTCATATTATTTCTTTTTAGTTTACATTGAAGTTAACTTTTAATAGTAAGATAACAAGAATTAATATATGTTGCATTAATTTATTGGATTTGAGCTTATTTGTTCTTGCGGGGGTAGTGGTAATCTTATTTATTCTTTTGTTGGATTTTCAGCTGGCATTGTCTCATTAGGATGAAACCAGGTTATTCTTCAACGAACCGATTACCACATTGTATGCATGAGGTGGGAACAGCGGTAAGAATTGCTCCTTTTCTTTTTTTTTTTTTTTCTTTTTTGTTCTTTCATAATCTCCAATCTCCATTCTCAGTGGAACTATCACTTCAGTACTGAATATTTGGATGATCTCCAATCTCCATTCTTGCAATTAGTGTCTTCATTCATTCTTATCTCTCCTTCCTTCTTACCACTTCTTATCTTAAGATAATATTAATTCCTCAATTCTTATACATTTCTTAGGACAATCCAACATTCTCCGGACGATTTTGGTACTACTTCAGCTTGTACGGTAAAGAATTTCATCTTTGTTTAAACTTTAATTTCTTTTCTTCATTACGTGCCCAAATTCATTCGAATTTTTTTTTTATACTCCTATAATCATCTCATTTCCATATTTTTCATGCATTATTTAATGGGTCGGGAGGGTACATTTTTTAACACTTTTCGACACACACTATAGAACGTTGGATTTTAGCATTTTGCATGGCTCGAATTGCATCTCACTTACATTTAGTTTTATAAACATGACTCAAAGTTTCATTCAAAGTTTCCATAATTTTCTAACAATTTCTTTATTTATTTATTCACATTTTCGTCGGAATTTCTACATTTGGGGACTACTAATATTTTCGAAATGGTCGATATTTAAGTCATCAACGAATATATTTCAAGGTATTTATTGGCAGAGCTTCATGCTTTCATCCAAGCTAAATTATTCATCACCTTGTTATAAATAACCCTGTATGCATATGAAATTACTAATTATAGGTATCCAATCCTGGTAATTTGATATTAAATAGATTTATTTTCACAAACGGTCTTTGAGGTTCACGAAGTTATTATCTTTGGTCTTTTATGTTTCTTTGTGACATGATTAGTCCTTAAGGTTACCCCACGTATATCAAATTGATTCATACCGTGAGAATTCGTCAAGTATTCTGTTAAACTGATGATGTGGAACCCAAATGTCCAATAAAAACGTGCGAATTATATATATATATATGTTTTAAAATTTTAAAATTGAAAGGATTAGGAAAAAAGATGAAAAAGTAAGAAAAAATATAAAATGATGGGTATTTGGGTGCAGGGCCTAGGCGGTGGGTCTAGGGTTGGGTGTGGCTAAGTTGGGGAAGATGGTGGCCAGGGTGGTTGCTTTTGGTTCTGTGGGGGTTGGGTCGTGCGGAGTATGTCGAGGGTTGGGGGGATGAATCGGGGTGGGGGAGAAAGCGAGGGAGAGAGGGAAAAAGAGAGAGAGAATTTGCAATGTGGAGATTTTGATTGTACATATTTGTTACCATTACAGTGAATTAATTATTGATACGAAAGATTGCATATATGAGCTTAGCCAAGTTGGCTATAGTGGATGTGCTCCCCACTATACACTCGAGTTCGAGTCTCCCTCCCCGTACTTTAGATTATATTAAAGTAGAATATCATTTTTATATATATAAAAAAATCCTCGATACAAAAGATTTGATGAAAAATCTTAGAGAGAGAGAGAGAGAGAGAGAGGAGTGGGTGGCAGGGGAAGGGGGAGGAGGGAGGCAAATTGCAAAATGGGAGGTTGGGGAGGGGGAGTTAGCAGATGTTTTCTTTTTTGGTTGGGTACAAGTTTTAAATTGAAGTCTTCTATGTTTTATTGAATTTTTATTTTTTAAACATTTTCAAAATAATTTTTTTATTTAGATCCACGTGGCATGCTATTATTAGATACCAAAGCTCCACATACATGTCATATCATCAATTTAACAGAATTTTTTACAGAATCTCACAGTAGGGACCAATTTTATATAGATGGGATAATTTCGTGAAGTATCAAATGTGATAATTTCGTAAACCTCATAAAACATTTGTGAAAATTAGCCAATTACATATTCTTGTTTTAGTACTTTATAATTTTGTTTTCCCTAACAGAGACGACCTAACCTCAGTTGCAATAGTAAAGGTGTTGAATCATCTTTGTCAGTGGGAAATGCTTCAAAGAGAGAGACATAGAGTAGAAAGAGAGGGAGAGGGAGCGAGAGCATAAAGAGGAAAGAGGGAGAGATAAAGAGAGGAATCAGAGAGAGAGAGAGAGAGAGAGAGAATGGGTGTCAGGGGAAGGGGGAGGTGGGAGGCGGAATGCAGAATGGGATGCACAGGGAGGGGGAGTCAGCAGTTTTTTTTTTCAAGTTTTAAATTTAAGTTTTCTATGTTTTATTAAATTTTTATTTTTTAAACATTTTCAAAATAATTTTTTTTTATTCAGTTCCACATTGCATGCTATTTTTGGACACATAGGTTCCACATACATGCTATATCATCAATTTAACAGAATTTTTTACGGAATCTCACAGTAGGGACGAATTTTATATAAATGGGATAATTTCGTGAAGTATCAAATGTGATAATTTTATAAACCTCAGAAAACATTTGTGAAAATAAGCCAACTACATATTCTTCTTTTAGTACTTTATACTTCTGTTTTCCCTAACAGCCACAACCTAAACTCAGTTGCAAATGTAAAGGTGTTGAATCATCTTGGACAGTGGGAAATGCTTCACATTCCTGGAAGGTACGTAATGATCGTGGAATCTTTAAAATGTTATCATGTTTATGTTGTGTGCTTTTATTTCTTTAAAATGTTTGATGAAAACCTTGCTTGCACTCTCTCTTTCATCTCACTATTTGTTGTTTGATTAAATGGAGAGAAAAAAAAAGAGGAAAATGGCACTTTCATTTTGGCACATCTTTATGTAACTTTTTCTCTTTCTTTAACCCTAGTTTGATAACTGATTTTTCATAAAAACTTGATTCTGTCAGTGTCAAATGCACCAAAAGGGCAATCCTCTCTGTACATCGGGAATTTCTGTTGTTATCAAAATTTGAACCTAAGACCTCCACTACTAGTATGCAAGTTAAACCTTTTTTTGTTTCCTTTGTACAAGTGACATTGATTTTTTCATATTTCTAGCAGAAAAGAAGAAGAAGAGATAATGATCATCAATTTTGATTTTAGGTTTTGTTTACTTTTTTTTTTTAGTACAAGTTATTAGGGAGGGGATTTATAAGTATTCATTGGGTGCCTAAGAGTTTTGAATATATACCCTTCACTGGCTATGTTTTGATTACTTTATATATATATATATATATATATATATATATATATATATATATATATATATATATATATATTTATCATTCACACACACATGCACGCGAGCAGACTTAAGCGTACTCTAATTTTATATCTCTTTGGTATACATGTACAGCATCAATTCAATTTGTTGTCTTAACTTGCCTATGTTTGATCATACAATACATCATCGTTGGGTGACAAAAAATACGATGGAAGATGGAAAAGTGAGGTTCCTTCTTCTTCCTTTACACGTGTTTTTATTTTCGTGAGATATGCATGCACAGGTTAATGTTTCTATGATTGGCATTTGCAATCAGGTTTAATGTTATTTATACCATATTTAATCACTAGATCACCTATGGACCTTTTATATTGATTTTTTCTGTTAGGATTGCTTTGATTTTCCTTTACAAATATTCTTTCAAATCAGTGGATGTGGATCCCTGTAACAGAGGTGACCCCACCAGTGTATGTGGGATCTATCATATTAAAGAGGTTGTCAACAATGTGATTAGTAAATGGGGAATGCTAGCAACCTTCTCTCTAACCTTCTCTTTTGGACCTTCTCCCTTTCCCTCTTGACATGTGTCCCTGTTTTTATACTTAAAATAATATCATTAATATATCATACAAGTTAGATTTTACTTTCCAAATTTACCCTTATTATGAAAAAAATAAATAAATAAATATTTTTAGCACAGCCTCCCTTTCTCTCTCACGTTTCACGATCAGACTTAATCTCTTTCTCTCTCTCTCTCCTCTCTCTCTTTTCACGATCAAACTCCCTCTCCCACCTCTCTCTCCTCTAGATCTGAGATATACTCCATCTCCCTCATATCTATCTCCTCCTCTTGGATCCTTATTTTCCTCATCTATCACATCTATCTTTGCCTCTATCTATGCTCGCTGCTCTCACCACCATGTGCCCGACGACTAGTGAACTGGTCGGATTTTGTTGCTAAGGATGTGCCCAGTGACGATGGGTGGCTGGTTGTTTATAATTTGTGATTGGGTGTGGCTGGAATCTCAATCTAGGGTTTAAAAATGTATGAAATTGGACTGTTTGGGGGAAATAAAATTGGGGAGGAAGTGATGAGTCAAAGAGGAACTAATTGTTGATGTAATATCGGCTCTGTTTCTTTGGATTAATTTGTATTTTTTCTGATTTTCTCACAAGTTTTCATTTAGTTAGATTTTTGTTTCAAATCCTTACTGTTGAAGCAAACATTGGAGTTTCATCATGAAAAGAGAGGGGAGGAGAGAGATAATCTTAACGTGAAAAGAGAGAGGGAGGGTGTGCACAGCATTTTTATTTTTTAATTTTTTATAAGGGTAAACCTGGAATGTAAAAGTCAACTAGTATGATATACTAATAATATTGTTTTAAGTATAAAAACAGAGACACATGTCAAGAGAGAAAGGGAGAAGGTCCAAGAGAGAAGGTTGCTAGCATTCCCCTTAGTAAATATGGTCAAAATAACAACACCCTTCATTTGTACGATCACATTGCTGATCATCTCTCTAAAAGAGGATCCACCACTATACATCCATATTAGAGAGGTGGTGAGTAATAATGTTGTCCAAATAGCAACACCCATACATATATACCCATTAATTACTAAAACATTTCCATGTTAAAATTGAGTTAATTACAGACACCCAAGAACCCATCTTTCGTTCCATCTTTCATAGACGATGGGCGCCTTGAAGTTATCGGTCACGAGGACAGGGGCAGCGACTGGGCTCTCCTTGATCAGGTTATACATCATCTTGAATTGATATTTGTTCATATTGCAGCATCCATTTCAATAAGAGGATTAATAAATTTATATGTAATTTTTTTTTAACTTACCGCTATTTTTAATTAAGGTACGAGGAATTCACTTCGAGTTTATAGAGGGTGCAAAAGGGTCAGCGTACATACTTATTGATGGTGGAGCAACAGGGATGTGGCATATCCCAACTAATGACTTGGTTGAGATTGAAATCTCTTACCACGGTCAAGTCAACATTCTTGCCCTTCCAGATTGCGCAGCAAAAAGTATCCATCACTCCTCACAATCCAGTGTTTCCCAAGCTAACGCTAAGGATTAGTCTTAAAGACATGAGAAATTTAATGCAACAGCACCAAGTCTGGGCTTCAGTTTGCTTGATTGATTGATGCTCGCAGCTTAACTCATCAGTTTGAGATTATTCAGTTTTCAGCAAACACTTTCAAAATCCCCCTTGATGGTAAATATTGCTTGTATGAAGCATGTGTGAAAAGAAGTCTAGTCATTTACCAAAATTAGTGGCAAATCCTAGTTAAAATGATCTGAGATCCAAGATGCATTTCCTTAATTTATTAACTCTTTAATAAAAGCTCAAAACATGGAGTGACAAAAACTCTGCAATCTTCTCTGTTTCAAAGGTAGCTTCCTTTTATATTCTACACCAACCAATCAAAATCGAAATTAATCAATGGTTAGGTAACTCAAACTCTGCTATCTTCTCTGTTTCAAAGGTAGCTTAAAAATTGACTTACAGTCAGCCATTGAGCCATCTTTTATAGATGATGGACTGATTGAAGTTATTGGTTTATTTTCTTCGAGCAAAAGATGGAGTGTACTTGATCAGGTGATACATCATCATATTGCCATGCATGCATCCGTATCAAAGAGAACACTACTTATGTGTTTTTACTGCTACTTTTAGGTTACGAGGAATTCACTTCGAGTTTATACAGGGAGCAGCAGAGTTTGTATACATGAAGATCGATGATGGAGCTCCATGGGAGTATATCCCAACTGATGAGATTGAAATCTCTTACCATAGTCAAGTCAACATTCTGGCCCGTTCATTCTGCCCAGCAAAAGTATCCATGACTGGACATATAAAAATCGAGGGTTACAGGGTGACATAACGTAAGGCACCACGATACGGTAAATCTGCAAAAACTGTTGGGTTTGAAAGCAGCGGAACAGGTGGGACAAGGATGGGATTTAGATTGCTGAATATTCTTTCTTTGATTGATAAGAGAGGCTGATTACGATGATACTTTTGGCTGCAATTCTGTTTTTGTTTTCTTGTACTTAAAGTCAGATACAGAAGCTCATATTTAAACAAGACATAGAACTCCCTAGAACAAGAATGAAATTTCAACCTCCAGCTGCTATCCAACTCTTAAACATGATAACTATAATGTCCAGGTCAGCTGAGTTTGTTAGAAGAGCACATGTATGACACGTGCTCTAAGTCAGATTTGTTAAACAAGTTGTTAGTCGGTTGCTTAGCTTCTGAGATTGTTATTAGCTATAAAGGTTGTACTGTTACAGTGTAATACTACTACGAAAATCAATATACAATTCAATTTCAATTAATCTCTGCTTTCTTCTTTACTGTTCTGCTTCCTCTTCTGCTTCTTTAGTCTTCCTTTTTCATTCTTCTTCTCTACTGTTATCATGGTATCACGAGCTTAGGTTCGATTCTGGTTTCTATTCGCTTCCGCATTCTATTCTTCCTTGTTCCTCTGCTTCTTTCTTCTGTCAATCTCAAATCTCAAATTCTCATTTTCTCTGCAACTTTCTCCAAACACTTTCGTTCTTTGAAACCCTAATTTGTTTTGCTTTCATGGCTTCCTCTCTCAAAATTGACGGCCTTTTGGGCATGCTTACCATTCGGCTTAACGATGACAACTTCCTGAAGTGGAGTTATCAACTGGAGTCGGTTCTCCAGGGCCACGATTTGTTCGGCCACTTCGATGGTTCATCTGTTTCTCCTCCCAAATTTGCCATTGTCGGTGAAGAAGGCGCTACTTCTGAGATCACTGTGGCCTATAAAGACTGGATTCGCACAGACAAGGCACTCCTGAGCCTTCTTATTGCATCTTTGTCCGATGAAGCGCTTGAGTATGTTATCGGGAGTCAAACGGCTCGAGAGGCCTGGCTTCATCTCTGCGATCGCTACGCATTTGTTTCTCGAGCAAGAATTAACCATCTGAAAACAGAACTGCAGACTGCTCAAAAAGGTGGAGACTCCATTGAGCGATTCTTGCTTCGACTTAAACACATTCGTGACCAATTGCGTGCGGCTGCTGTGCTCATTTCCGATGATGATTTTGTTATCGCTGCTTTGAATGGTTTACCACCAGAGTATGCCATAATCAAGACTATTCTGATTGCTCGTGATTCTCCAATCACTCTTAAGGATTTTCGCGCTCAACTCCTAGCTGCAGAGCAAACTGCTGAGGCTCGTATTGTTCATCACTCATGGTCTGTATGCTGCGAATTCATCTTCTAGTGTTCGGCCCTCTTCTGTTGCTTCTGGTCAAGGCTTATTGCCTACTCCTTCTCATCCTCTGCCTCCTGTGCATTATTCTCGTGGCTTTTCTTCTGGCCGTGGAAGGTCTAACGGCGGCCGGAATCAGCATTCTCAGTTTCACTCATCTGGTTTTCGTGGTGCTCCCTCTTCCAATTCTGGTGGTTCTGGTTCATACAAGGTTGTGCCAGAATGTCAAATATGCAGCAAACGTGGTCACACGGCAGCGAACTGTTATTATCGCAATGCTCCCTCTTCAGATGCTCCTTCACCTGTTGTTGAGTGCCAAATCTGTGGCAAACGAGGGCATGCTGCTTTGGATTGTTATCACCGCTCTAACTATGCATTTCAAGGGCAAGCACCGCCATCTTCCTTAACTGCTATGACGGCTCAGTCCTCTTACTCTCCTAGAGCAAGTCTGGATTGCTGACACAGGAGCTTCTCATCATATGGTTGGCAATGCCTCTCACCTGCATAATGTCACTCCTTGTGATGTGACTGAGAATGTCACTGTTGGTAATGGGGAAGGTTTGGAAATTCTTAATCTTGGCACTACCTCTATTTCTTGTGCCAATACCAGATCTTTATCTCTGCCATCTGTGTTTCATGTTCCCAAACTTAAAGCCAATCTATTATCGATTCATCAATTGTGTAAAGATAACAATTGTCTTATCACCTTTGATGTCTCTGGTTTTTGCATACAGGACAAGCTCACCAAGCAAATTGTTCTTCAGGGCAAGAGTAATCAAGGTCTCTATCACATTCCTCTAGCTGCTTCTTCTATCTTGAATCGTGCCTCCTATTTTTTCTTCTACTCCAGTTGCCTATCTTGGCCAACAAATAAAGTCCTCTCTTTGGCATCAAAGGTTAGGTCATCCAACAAATGAAGTTGTGAAACTAATGCTTCAAGCCTCTGCTGTGTCTGTTTCTGCTGATTCTATTTCTGCCCTATGTTCTGCTTGTTTGCACGGCAAAATGCATAAGTTGCCTTTTCCTAGTGAGCATGTTAAGTCTAATATAGCCTTTCAAAGGATCCATAGTGATGTATGGGGTCCCTCTAGAAATAAATCCATAGATGGTTATCGCTATTCTGTCTCTTTTGTTGATGAATGTACTGGTTTCCTGTGGCTTTATCCACTGTTCAATAAATCTGGAGTTTTTGAGATCTTTCTTAAGTTCTATGCCTTTATTAGTACTCAATTTGGTGCTCATGTTCAATATTTTCAAAGTGATGGGGGTGGTGAGTTTAATAGTTCCCAATTTGCCTCCTTTCTTGACTCAAAAGGCATCATTCATCAGTTGTCTTGTCCTTCAACTCCTCAGCAAAATGGTCTTGCTGAGAGAAAGAATCGCCATGTTATAGAAACTGCCTTGACTCTGTTAGTTACTACCAACCTTCCTGGTCAGTTTTGGTATCATGCTGTGGCACATGCTGCTTACTTGATTAATTTCATGCCTAGTAGTTGTTCTTGGGAATCAGTCTCCTTTTCAGAAGTTGTTTGACAAGCCTCCACCTCTTCAGCATCTAAGGGTCTTTGGCACTGCTGTTTATCCATATATTAGACCATTTAATGAACATAAACTTCAATCTAGGACTGTACAGTGTGTTTTCATGGGATATTCTCAGGGTTATAAAGGTGTTATATGCTATAACACTTCTACTCACCGATTTCTTCTCTCTCGACATGTGGTTCATGATGAGAGTGTCTTTCCTTTTAAACACTCCGAGCCTTCACTTCCATCCAGCACTCTTTCTTCTTGTCCTCCATCTTCTTCCAAGGTTCCACCTATTATAGTTTCTGTTTCACACCATGTGCCTTCCTTGGCTTCTAGTCCAGCTTCTAGTCTTGCTTCCTCTGATGTCCCTTCCCATGTTTCTGCATCTTTTGGTGGTGATCCAGTTTTAGTTTCTTCGAGTGCAGACTCTACAGAGAATTTCCAAGTCCTTAGTGATCAACAATTACAAGTTCTTTTGCCTTCTCATGAATCTTCTTCCACATCTATGCCTCCTCCTATGCATCCTATGCAGACAAGGTCTAAGAGTGGTATTGTCAAGACTAAGCCATTTGAGAATTATCAATGCTATCTTACTACTATTCCATCCCTTCATGAAGCTGCTGAACCAGCTACTTATAAAGCTACTTCTCAGTCATCTGTTTGGATACAAGCTATGAGGGAGGAAATTGAAGCTTTGCACACTCAAGGTACATGGGATTTAGTTCCTATGCCTGTGGATAAAAACATTGTTGGTAGCCGATGGGTTTATAGAGTCAAGAAGAACTCAGATGGGTCTGTAGCAAGACATAAGGCTCGCTTGGTTGCACAAGGTTTCAGTCAAGCTCCTGGTCTAGATTTTAGTGAGACTTTTAGTCCGGTTGTAAGGCATACAACAGTTAGATTGGTTTTGAGTATTGCTGCTATGAACAGGTGGTCTCTTTGACAACTTGATGTGAAAAAATGCTTTTCTTCATGGTGACCTTGAAGAAGAAGTGTTTATGCACCAACCTCAAGGTTTTGAAGACTCTGCATATCCAACCCATGTTTGTCGATTGAGAAAATCTCTTTATGGGCTAAAGCAAGCACCCCGGGCTTGGAATGCGAAATTCACAGGTTATCTCCCAGCCATTGGCTTTTCTGCTTCTCATTCTGATCCAAGTCTCTTTCTTAAGCATGTTGGTTCAGATAGTGTCATTCTTCTACTCTATGTTGATGATATTATCTTGACTGGTTCTAAGGATAGTTTAGTCCAAGAAGTTATTGATGAATTAAGTGCTGTGTTTGAAATGAAAGATATGGGTCAGTTAACCTACTTCTTAGGTTTACAGATTTCCTATAATAATAATGGAGATATCTTTGTCTGTCAAACGAAATATGCTAAAGATTTATTTACAAAGGCTGGTATGGATACATGTCGACCTTGTACTACTCCATGTAAGCCACATTGTCAGCTTTTGGCTTCTGAGGGAGATTCCTTATCTGATCCAACCATCTATAGAAGTATTGTTGGAGCACTGCAGTATTTGACATTCACCCGACCTGATCTTTGTTATGCTGTTAATACTGTATGTCAGTTTATGACTCAGCCTACAGATTTACATTTTCAGTTGGTTAAGCGCATCTTAAGATATATTCATGGTACTTTGGATCATGGTCTGACTTTTACAAGTGGATCTTGGGATCGTCATGCTTACAGTGATGCAGATTGGGCCTCTAATGTGAATACTCGCAGGTCAACTACTAGTTTTGTGGTGTTTCTTGGCAACAATCCAGTTTCATGGCAGTCTAAGAAGCAAACTTCTGTTTCAAGAAGTTCCACTGAGGCTGAGTATAGAGCATTGGCTCATACAACAGCTGATTTAGCTTGGGTTCGACAAGTATTACTTGATTTGAAGGTATTCTTACCACAGCCTCCTACAATACATTGTGACAATCTTTCAGCCCTTGCCTTAAGTTCAAATCCTGTGTTTCATTCTCGAATCAAACATTTAGATATTGATTTTCATTTTGTACGAGAAGGGGTACAGAAGAAAGACTTGATTATGCAATATATTCCCACTGAAGAACAAGTAGCAGACATCTTCACAAAGGGATTGCATGGTCCTATTTTTCTGAGACATTGCAGAAATCTGCAACTTAGCAGATCAGCTGGGTTTGAGGGGGAATGATAACTATAATGTCCAGGTCAGCTGAGTTTGTTAGAAGAGCACATGGATGACACGTGCTCTAAGTCAGATTTGTTAAACAAGTTGTTAGTCAGTTGCTTAGCTTCTGAGATTGTTATTAGCTATAAAGGTTGTACTGTTACAGTGTAATACTACTACGAAAATCAATATACAATTCAGTTTCATTAATCTCTGCTTTCTTCTTTACAGTTCTGCTTCCTCTGCTTCTTTAGTCTTCCTTTTTCATTCTTCTTCTCTACTGTTATCAAAACACACATTAACATAGCAAGACTTTTCTAGAAATTATAAAACTAGTAATGAAGTTTTCAAATTAATCTCAACCCTCCCCCTTAATTTTGAAAATCATGAGCTTCTGTGCTTTCCTTTCTAGTTGAAATTAATGCCTTGCCACAAATTCATCTTATCACGAGCTTGTGCAAAATTTTATGAGGAGACAGCCTTCGTGAACATATCAGCAAGTTGTTCGTTGGTATTGATAAGCTCCATTTGAACTTCCTTTCTTTGAACCATATCTCGGATGAAGTGATGACAGAGATCAATGCGCTTAGTCATGCTGTGAAAGACTAGATTTTTTGTCATTGCAATTGCAGACATATTGTCACAATATATGGTTGTCTTGGAGACTTGATCTCATGCTGCAAATCTGCAAGAATTCTTCTGAGCCAAACACCTTCACAAACTACTGAGAGATTATATTGATTTGGGAGAAGCCAATACATATAATAATCCATTAGACGGTGCTAAAGGATGTTAATTGTACTCTAGAAAAGCTTAAGCTCAAAGGTTATGGTTTTGCTTCTGAAATTCAAAAGAAGATGAGAATTATAGTGAGTAACATGTTAAATATTGTTTGCACTTTTTTAAATATCTTTTTTAATATTTTTTTTAATTTGACATTATATATATTTCTTTATTCGAGCCCATTCAATTCCTGTAAACGACAAAAGGGCTTTTAATTTTGCAATCGGGCCACATCTTAGTTTAAATACTAAGCCCATTTCTCGTTTATCTATTTTGGCCCTAGCCCACACCAAAGCCAGGAAGTCAATAGTCTTTTTTAAATAATACACGTGGATTGGTGAAAAGGTTGAAATAAAACAATTAGGGCCGGATCTGCAGCTTAAACAATTGATAAAATCAGGAAACACCCCTGTTTAACTCAAACAAGAGACAGTGGGAGAACTTCCAAACATGCTCTCACCCAGACAAAAGCATGAAGACTCAAACAAAGGACCAGATGGCAACTTCGGCAACTGGAAAACTTCAAATGATTAAGCAACCGCATAAATGTGATTTGGACCGCAGGAGCCGCCCAACAGCCACCATCAAGCCATTCCGGAGTAACCCAAGGATTGAAGCACTCAAGGGCCTATTTTTCTTCCCTTGCTGTTCATTAACCAGCATGTCCTTATCAAAACTCATTTGATCCCGTGCCTGTTAGAGTATCCAGTGGGGGGTTTTTATTTTTTGGGATGTGAAGCCACTTTTAGGGCCTGTTTGGTATCTGATTTGAATCCAATTTTATAAACTCAAAAACATATTTTAAATTCAAAAGCCCAAAAACTCATTTGGTAGGCCCATTTTTAAAAACTCAATTCCAAAACAAACTTAAAAAGACCATTATTATTAAAAACAAAACAAATGCGTTTTTCTTGAATTTTTTTTTTCGCGTTCGCTCTGCTGGTTCGCTCTGCGCTCAAGCTTCCATGGGAGAAGCTTGAAGCTCGCTTGCTCCCTCTCTCTCCATCTCTCTCTTCGTCCTTCTCTCTCTTCGTCCCTCTCTCTCTACCTCTCTCCTCCTCTCTCTCATTAGTTCAAACCCTAAAAATTGGGGATTTCCAAATCAAAGGTCAGTTTGCTTTTTCTATTCCTTTTGTCTTTTGGTTTTCTCGATTTTTTTTGGATAGTTGGGTTTTGCTTGTTGGTAATGTGAGTTTCTGTTTAAATTTGATAATGGGTTTCTTTTGTCTGGTAGATAGAACCACCTTGCTTATGGATACCAATGGCTTTCAAGGTTGAGAGGTACAAAGACAAAAAAATCTCTGGGGTTGAAGCTTGTATGGGCTTTTTCATTCCAGCAGCTTGGCGAGTGGGCCTGGGCTGTTGTAAAGAGCAAATGGCTAGAATCGCCCCTTGTGTCTGAGTTCAAGGATCAGACCCTAAGAGTGCTTCGAGAGGGTAGCTAAGCCTTAGGAAACACCTTAGTCTCCTTCACCAATGAAACCAACAATGACTTGCAGATAAATTCTTGGCTTGGCATGAGAAGCTTGTGGCATGGGAGCTGAGCATTCATGAGTTTAGCATGAGAGAGAGAGAGAGAGAGAGAGAAAGCTGCGATGTCCTATGAGAAACAGAGGTTCTAAGGAAAGGGGGAAAGAATTCTAAGAGGGTTTGTTGAAGAGAGAGAGAGATGGGGGTATAATGGGTGTGTTGAGTAGTTTCCGACGGCTTGACGAAAGCTCTGTCAAGCACTGGAGTAGTTCTGCTAGGAGGGAAAATGGGGAAGAAGGATGAATAGTGCATGAAATTGCTAGGTTTTGAAGATGAGAGGGAAGCTTGCTCTCTTGTTGTGGTTTCAAGGATGAGAGATGATGCTTGCTCTCTTGTTGTGTGTTTCAAGGATGAGAGATGATGCTTTATCTCTTGTTGTGTGTTGTTTGATGGATAGGAGATGGCCTTTTTTATAGGCGCTGGAAGCCATTCTTTTCCAAGAAACCCTAATGGTTTTTATCCATTTTGGCCAAGCTTTTTCCTTCCTTTTTCCTCCCTACCTTTGACTTATCTTATCATGGTAAAAATCCCTTATGCCTAATCTCACAAAATCAGGGATTTTTGGGAGCTCAATGCTCTTCCCGCGGCTGCCTCAGCGGAGAATTCCTATTCCCAGCCATCTCCCTCCTTTGTTTCCTTCCTTCTTCCATGGCCGGGTCTGATGAGGGAAAGGAAAGGGGTATGCACGCTGGTTTGAAGGGTGTTTTGCTCAAGTATCCTTTGGTTTTTTGGATGGCTTGTGTTGGGAATTGTCTTTGGCCATGTGCTGGAGATTCCCAACAGCCTGCATATATAGGCAACTTTGGCTTTTATCGAGGCTTTTGTCTCTAGCCATGTGCTGGAGATTGCAGATATTTTCTTCTTGGTTGCTTGGGCTTTCCTAAGGTGATGTGTTAGCCAATTAAGAGAATGGGCTAATCTCCTTAGGTGATGGGCTATTTTATCAAAATGATGGGCTAATTTTCCTAGAGTATTTGGACTGCTTTTTCTAGAGTATTGAGCTTTTTTCTCTCTTTTATGCTTACTCACATATTTGGGCTCAAGAAATTGGCTTGAGTTTCGGAGCTCCCAAGCAGCCCAAAACTTCCATTTCTCGACTCATCAATGGGCATCATGAAAACTCGTAACCATCCATACCACAACCCGCTCAGCAAGCCCCAGGCATTCACGTGGCTTGGGCCCACTTAAGCTTGTAACGTGGCGTGTTGCTTATTTGCTTAGCGTGGCACATGTGCAAGCGCATATGACGAATTCTTGCGTAACCAAATTGGGTTTTTTTCCCAAGTTAGGTGTCTTGTTGGGCTAGAAATATATTTGGGCCAAGCCTTGGATTTTTTGGGCCTCAACAAAGCTGAAAGGGGAGATTCTAGTGGATCCAAATATCTCAACTGTCGTAGCAAGGTTTGACGACAATCATCTCTCTTTCTCATTTTACAATCTGTTTGGTTGCTGAGAACATTTTACAATCTCTCTTTCTCATTTTATTTTTATTCAGTATCTTGTTCTTTGATTTTATAATCAGACGTATGCTTATGAATGGGCATATTTGCTTCTGAACTGTTCTCCATTTCTTCTATTTTACTCTCTTGTGAAACACTTAAACCACTGTTATGCTTAAGGCTCACTTTCCTATTTTGAAGTTAATGCCAAATTATCCAATCAGGAAACAAAGACGTATTCATGTTGCTTGTTGTACCGTGCATAACTTCATTAGAATGCAATTGAGAAATGACATCATATTTCATCAATATCAAGCCAATGATCTTCAAGTGGTAGATGAAGAAAGCTCTGAAGTGAATCAAGAACACATCCATTTGCATGAGGACAATGCTAATGAAATGAGTGATGCTAGAGATCACATTGCTGGAGCAATGTGGATGGATTATGTTCAGAATCATTAGTCTTATAATTTATTTAGTCTAGAATGTTTTAATTTAATATGTATTATTTAAGACTTGAAGACTAATTGAGCTTGTCTATCATACATGTATGGTATTAAAATATGGATGTTAAAATAGTATGTTTAATATAATTTTGATAATGCTTATCAAAATATCTTAATTATAAAAAATGAAGGAAAAAAAATTGTTTTCAAGAATCCAACCAAACAAGTTTTCAAATTTTAAAGATTCAAAAACAGTTTTCAAGTTGCATACCAAACAACTTTTTGAATCTTGAAAAATGGATTTGAGAACTCCTTGTTTTTAAAAAAAATAACAATTTTTGAGTTCCCTACTTGGATAGGATACCAAACAGGCCCTTACATTCTCTTTACAGCTCGAGGGTTGTAAATGTAGTTTTTGCTCCAATGGGGAAGATGTAAATCTAAAGATGTATAATTGATTCTTTTATCTTAATTCGTTTTTGTGTTAAAATTTTATTTTATGTTAACTTTATAAAATTAATTTTTTGTGTATTAGGTTAATTTTATTTTTTCAAACAAATAGACCTAAAAATATTTAAATTCGGAGAAGATATGATTTCATCCAAATAGACCTTAATTTTATTTTTTCTCCACTTTATCTCACATTTTTTCAGCTGGGTCCTACCTGCAAGAGATGTAAAAAAAGATGTACATGTACATCTAAATTTGCATATCAAGGTGGTGATGCAAATTTACATTTGTTTACACCCCCCATTGCGGGTGATCCCGATCACAAAGGGTGTATATTTAACATACACCCCCCCACTGTGGATGCTCTTAGAAGACCCAAGAAGCTTATAAATAGAAGGAGAAATCATCAGTTCCAAGACTCTCTCTTCAAATTCAGACGCAATGTCTCTAAAATACTTAAATGACCTTCAAGATTTTAAAAAGCCTTCTTGCCTCCAAGATAATCAGTTGACAACTCATGTGATTATTTTTTATTGCTCTGCCATTGTCTTGGTATGATGTTGTTAAAAACTTAGGTTAGCTCCCTGTCAAACAGCTAAAACACTTGTAACAAACTGGATATAGAGAAATCTCGAGTCTTCTCTATTATTTCAATATGTTCATTAACAACTACAATGAGAAATCTTTAGCCATTTTGTTAAATATTCGTATCATATCCAGATTAGATAGAGAAATCTCTAGTCTTGAGAGTTTTATTTTAATGTCATTTACATTTCAGTAATCTACTTTATTTGCCATTTACTTTACAAGTATTATAACTGTTTATTGCTTGATAGACCCGAATAGGGTTTTTAGGTCTGATTCAGGGCATTTTGGCCCCAAAACAAGGCGTTTACTTGGGCTCGATTGGGTTCCCATAGGCCCGATTCATAATCTTAGGCATGATTTCATTAAATATTAACCCAATCAAGGGTTATCTTGGGTCCAATTTAGGTTTTTTGAGCCCAATCAAGGGAGCACTAATCATAACTTTGGTTTTTCTATTTTGTCTAGGTACCATTTCGTATCTTCCAAGCCACAAATGCATGAGTGAAAGAATAGTAAAGTCCTCTTAACTGAGGCATAGAAAAGAACCTATTTGAGCCAATACACTCCTCGAAGCACAATGACTTGATAAGGAGTCAAGAGCAGTGCAAAGCCATACCACAAGGTATTTTACACCACATACATCAGTTCAATTGGGTTGGTCTCAATTCCAATAATGGCACACCTACACAAACAACCAGTTGGGCTAAGTAATCTCACGGGAGTCAATCCTCTTTCGTTTGTCAACCAAGCCCAACTCAACTTTCAATTGAACCCACAGTTGAACAGTGTTAGGAAAAATCAGTAAATATCTTATATTATTGGATCACTATATTAATACACAATTCGAAAATGTAGACAGCAGCAAAATACGAAAATTGTATAAATGTGTAAGTATAAATTAAAGTACAGAATACTGACTTTTATTGAAGATAGAGGCTTGCATATTCGCAATGTCCTAAAGACAGAATTTCACCTCTTCTTAGTGCTTAAAGTTCAACATGCGTCTATCTCCCATGATTCAACTATCTATAACCCGAGGGTCCAGCACTGGATCCTTGAATTATGGCGAACATTGGTGTGCTTCTCTCTCCAATAAAGTATGTAATTTTAAAGAAGTATGAAATAGTTTGAAAAAAGATGAACGTATTATGGCAACAGACTTGTGGTTTTATAGCAGAATTGCACCCCTTTAAAATAGCAGTTAGTATCAATTATACCTGTTCAAATTCAAACGAAAAGATAAAACTTTTGCTTTGAATTTAACTTCTGCTAAAAGAAATCCCAAAAATAATATAAAATAATTTATTTTATTTTCTGGCTGGGTGTATTTCTTTTATTTTTCAAAGACCTCAAGTATAGCCTTCACTACCAAGCCCATCAACCCACCAATCTTATTTAATTAGTGTTAAGGTTTCATGCTTATAAAGCACGTGGAACCTTTTGTTTCCGACGTTTGCTTTCAGACTTCCAACAAACAGTTCCCTCATTGCCAAAGCAGTGCCATCATCACACATCCGGGGCATTGGTGTTGAACAGCCACTACTACAAAAATGGAAAAAGACGACCAAAAAAAGACGACGGTATAAGATAAAACCGTCGTTGTATTTAAACAGACGACGGTATTAAAAAAACCCGTCGTGGATAAGTTCCTTACTGTTGAATATTTTTAAAAGACGACGCATACAAATACAAAAGCGTCGTTTTTAAAAAAGGATTTCTTCAGAGATAAAATCTGACCAAAAAACAACGACAGCAGGTATGAATCCACCGACGTAGAAAATAAAGACGACAGTTCACCAAAAAACCTGCCATGTTAACTCCTACCTAAACACGACCAACTGTTCTTAATCCGCGTCGTATAATATAATGGAATCCACGTCTGTGTACTATGACGGTGCATTCTCTGTAAACCGCCGACTTATTATTTTGGAGTATACTACGACGGTACCTACAACACTACTGTCGTTTTTATTTACCACGTCCTAAGTTCAAATTACCGTCGTATTTGTTTAGTTTATACGTCTGCCTTCTCTGTAAACCGCCGTCTTATTTTTATAGCTTTTTAAAATTAATTAATTTTTCTTTTATTTTGGTAATATCTTTCTTAACACAAAACAAAATTTAATTCTCAATCCTCAACAACATTTTCATCTTAAAAGGCAAATCTCTTCGTGTTAAATATTGATCAATATTTACACAATATATGTACACAAATTTGGCAAATACATCGTGGTTTCTTTTCTGCCTTCACCCTCAGCTTGTTCAACTGTTTCTTCCTCTCATATGCAAGCTGGGCCCTCTCCTTCCTCTTGTTCTCAAGCTCCTGCACAGCCACAGATGAATATATAATAATTTCAGAAAATCAAAATCAGCAGAGTATGAAAAGCTCACTCCTCGATTCCCATTTTCATCAAAATCAACTGTTTCTTCAAAACTCCTGTGTAGCAAGGGTGGAACCAGACTTAGAACCTGTTGTGGGTTGTGCCCTCGTATGCCTTCAAACGGGCAAGTGCGGCTACAAACCCATGCAGGTTCTAAGGCTGGTTCCACCCTTGCTACACAGGAGGAATGATTCTGCAAACCCATGGGAAGTGAGGAATCATTCTGCAAACCCATTTGCTTTCAGAAAGACAATTTCTTGTGAGGGTTAAAAAACGCGTGAAAAAATGCTATTTAAACAAAATAACCGTAAATATCCACGTCGGTTATAATATAAATACCGACGTCATATTTGAATAATCAACATCATAACTACATCAGAAATCCAAAAGTCATTTGGCGCGTATTAAAAAGATAACTACATCGGAAATCCAAAAGTCATTTGGCGAGTATTAAAAAGAGAACGACGTCGTTTTATTAAAATACCACGTCGTTTTATCAGAACCCAAAGTAACCACGTCGGTTTATTACAATACACAGTCGTTGAATTTATAAGTACAACGTCAGTTTAGAGAAAAAAAGCGCCGTCATAACCACGTCGGAAATCCAAAAGTCATTTGGCGCTTATTAAAAAGAGAACGACGTCGTTTTCAGAACCGCAAAGTAACCACGTCGGTTTATTAAAATACACAGTCGTTGAAATTACAAGTACAACATCAGTTTAGAGAAAAAAAGCGCCGTCATAACCACATCGGAATTCCAAAAGTCTTTCGGCAGTTGTGATAACCACGTCATTTATGAATTATCTACTATCGTTATACCTAAATAATACGGCGGTTTTTTAATAACAACGTCGTTGTATTGAACTCTGGGAAAATATATAAACTTTTCGTCACCTGACCTAATATTTTACGGTTTTCTCTTCCCGATAAAGTATCGTAGTTTCCCTCTCATTTCCCAAATCACCATTTTCATCACCTGACCTACCATCATCGTCTGAATCATCGTCTTCATCTCCAAATCACCATTTTGGTCTTCGTCTTCGTCGGAAGGAAACATTTCTTTGCACGCCGGTGTTATTCAAGGTTTTTTCTCACTCTCTTCCCTTTTTTTACTTTTCATTTGCATGCCGTAGTTGTCTGGAAACAAGATTCTGTCAAATTGAAGAAATATTTCACTGGTTTTGATTAAATACATAAGTAGATACACTCACGACGCCAAAAGACGACAGTTCTGTCTTGTTTTCGACGATAGAATGGACACACCACGACGGTCGTAATGCAAACTGCACGACGGTGGCTAAAAACCGTCATGGTGTGACAATTAATACGTCGGAAACAAGATAAAACCGTCGTCTAGTGAGAGAAGAACACTCGTTTTGTAATTTTAAACCACGTCGGTTATTTTAATAACCGACGTAGTTTATGAACATTTACGTCATGAAATATATAAAACCGTCGTCTTATTTTCATTCATGATCTACGAGACTGTTTAATAGGACGTCACTTTTTTAGTGTTACCGTCGTTGTTTTGTATTATTACGTCGTTTCTTTTTAATAACCGACGTTGTTTTCCTGGCAGATTAATCAAAAATGGTTTCGGAATCTCAAAACAAGGAAGCTGAAGCGTCAAAGGCCAAAGCAGGTTCAATGGCACAAGGGGATGAACCCAAAACAGGTTCAGTGGAAGTTGAAAAATCAACTCAAAGCAAACCCTCGAAAAGGATGAGATTTTCCTCAACCTCAGAGAAAGACTCGAGCACAGCCACATTTGTTGAGGAGCCAAAATCTGGCCGCGGTATCAGCACAATGAGCCGTGTTGTGAAGAGGAAAATTGAGAAGGTTAAGCCTGTGGTTGAGTTCAATAAAGATGGAAAACCACATGGCAAGGCTGCTGTTGAGATGCAGTCTTTCATTGGTGTTTTGGCACGCACCAGAGTCCCTCTTGTGGACAAGAAATGGAAACAATTACCCAAGGACGTGAAGGAGCAGATTTGGGAAGCTGTTCAAATGTCCTACGTTATTGGGGATAGTTACAAGAACTTGGTCTTGCAGTCTGCCGCCAAAAAATGGAAGGATTTCAAGTATAACGTAACTAGGCAGTATATCCTTCCTTACGCACATGACAGGGAGAGGTTAAGAGAAATCCCTGCGCTTTATAAGTTCATAGAGAAATCGCAATGGGATGCCTTCGTAGTTTCAAGGTTAACCCCAGATTTTGAGGCTAAGCATGTTGAGCAGAAGGAGAGGAGGGAGAAATTGGAGTACAACCATAGGTTGTCTAGAAAAGGGTATGTTGGTTTGACGGACCAATTGGTAGAAACCATGCCCGAAGGTCAAGAAATCGATCGAGCTGTTCTGTGGAAGAAAGCAAGAGAAGATAAAACAGGAAACATCCCTGATCCAAAGGCTGCAGAGAAGGCAAAACTAATCGTAAGTCTCACTAACTCTGTTCTAAATTTGAAAAACATAGTGTTTTATTTTGGTATAGACGTCGTTTATCTTTAAATAAGCGACGTTATAAAATGAACACCACGACGGGCTTAATTTACGGACGTTTAAAAATGAATAGGACGTCGGTTTTTGAATAAAGTAGACGTCTAGATAGAATTAATACGACGGATTAAATTATTCTATGAACTGCATTTTTGTTTTAAGTTTACTCACGCACACACTCTCCCTCTCTCTGTCTATTTCACTGAAATTTGTGGTGCACAATTTCTGGAAAAGAATGCATATTTCAATCGAGTTTTTTCACTTCTTCATTAAAACTTACGACGGTTTTATCTTATCTAGACGTTAGAATGCTTATACAACGACGGTAATTTTGTGCAGCCGTATGGAATTGGACATCTACGTCTGTTTGTTTAATAATCCGTCGTCTTACTTTGAATACTACGACGGTCTTTGATTTATGTCTTAATCTGTTTTATTTTGAATATACGACGTATTTTTATATACCGACGTTGTAAAGTATAAACAACGACGGTATTTATATACAGACGTTTTAAATTAATACCACGTCAGTCATTTAAGAAAAACCGTCCTTGTTTATAATTTACAACGTCGGTATATGTATCTGTCATACACCCTGCTCAGGTTCTAACAATCTCTCTTTCTCTCTTTTAGGATGATTTGCAAAAGCAAGTCTCCGAAGGCACTCTGACTGTCTACGGGAGCAATGATATCTTGACTCTGGCTTTGGGAACCCCCGAGCATGGTGGGAGAGTCAGAGGAGCTGGTGTTGGCGTTACCCCAACTCAGTTCTTCAATTTGCCGAAACAGCAGAGAGTGAAATTTGGTGACAAATTGAAGGAAAGTGTGAGGGAGGCAGTCAGAGAAGAGACCTTGAGGATTGAGGCGAAGTCAAGGGAAACTATAATGGAAGCAGTCAGAGCAGAGAGGGAGGCTATGTTGGCATATATCCGTCAACTAGTTCCTAATTTTGATCCCAGCCAGATGCTCCAAACCCCAATTTCTCCAAGGACTCCAATTCCTCCAATTATTTTACCCCCTCAAGATCAAAGCCCAAAAAATCCAATGTCTGATAAGGCAAGCTGCTCTGGGGCCACTAATATCAGACCCCTAGCTTTGGAATTAGAAGATCCGAAGCCTGAAGCTGATACTGCTGCAAAAGAGAAAGAGGACACGGTAAAATCTCTGCTATTTTCTATTTCTGCTTTTTAAATTTTAAAAAGACGTCGCTCCTTTTAATAGCCGACGTTAAAATTTAAAATAACGACGGTATATACGTCTGTTTCTTACAATACACGTCGTGTTTCGTTAAATACCACGACGCTTTTATAAACCGTCGTCTATTTCATGATTTCATTAACTGTATTTATATTAGACGACCTTTCTATAGTATAGCGACGTTATAAATTCAATACAACGACCGTTATCTATTTACCGACGTGTATAACCTTTCCTCCGTCAGTATTAACTAGAAACCGTCGTTTATATTATATACCACGTCTGTTTTTTGTGTTTAGTTAGAGTCGTTTATTTTAGTTCACACACAAACTAACTTATATTTCTTTATTAATTTCTTTTAACAGGATCTCTCAAAGCTAGACATGCCACCTCCTCTGTTAGCCTTATGCCAACATTTCCGGACCAAGTTGTTGCCTGGTAACGAGGCTCTAACAATTCACATGCCCAAGGAAGTGTTTGGCTTTGAGCATGATACCTTCCTCTTCACTGAAGATGTTTTGCAGTTTGGTTCCATGGTTGAGATAGGAACCATAGTGATATCAATATACACTACTACAAAAAACACTTTGCGCGACGAATGATTTTTGGTCGCGCAAAGGAAAATTTCGTCGCGCAAAGTTTGCGCGACGAAATTTTGGTCGCGCAAGTTCTGTCGCGCAAAACTCGTAAAGAAAGGGTTTGCGCGACGGCGAAAATTCTTCGTCGCACAAAGCCATTTTGCGCGACGAAGGATAGCAATTTGCGCGACGAACCATGACGACTTTGCGCGACGAAAATAACAACTTTGCGCGACGAATCCTGAAAACTTTGCGCGACGAACAATAATAACTTTGCGCGACGAATATTAATTACTTTACGCGACGAAAGTTAATGTCGCGCAAGTGTACTTTGCGCGACGAATGTTAACGTTGCGCAAAGGTTTGCGCGACGAAATATTCATTTTTTTTTTATTTTTATTTTTTTTAATTTTAAACTAAAATAAACTAATTTAATAGTTTGCGCGACGAAATATTTTGTCGCGCAAGGTTTTTGACATTTTTTTTAATTATTTCTCTTATATCAATTTCATTATATTAATTTTTTAAATTTAATTTAATTGTATGATTTTATTTTTCTTAATTACTTTAATTTAAATTGACATATTCAAAATAAAATTACATAAGAAAAATAGTGGTCAAATTATCCAATATACATAATATTCAAAATGTACACTTAAATTAACAAAGTACAATAATAAAATCTACAAGCCTCTTATATCAAATCCTCAACTTTAGCCATCAAAGCCTCAACAATTCCCTACAAAAAAAAAAAAACAAATATTGTCAAATAACAAAACAATAACATAAAATAATGACAAATAATTGGCATAAACTCAAAACTAACTCCAAAAAACACATATTAATGAAAAAAAATTTAAAATTTACAGAGAAGTGAGTGTGAGAGAATTAGAGATGATAGTGAGAGAGAGAGATGAGAGAGTGAGTGAGAGAGAGATGAGAGAGTGAGTGAGAGTTTGAGATGATGAAAAGAGAGATGAGAGAGTGAGTGAGAGAGAGAGAGATAGTGAAGAGAGAGATGAGAGATTAAGTGAGAGGAGTGAGTGTGAGAGAAATGGTAGGATTTGGGGAGTGGAAAAGAGAGAAATGGTAGGATTTAGAAGACATTGAGAAAATGGTGGAGGAGTTATTTTGCTTTTAAAGAACGTATCACTTTACGCGACGAAACAATATATTGGTCGCGCAAAGTGTTTAAAAAATTTTTTTAAAAAAGTTCCCATTTTCGGTGCCAGCCAAATTTTTTCGGTTTTGCGCGACGAATTTCTGGTCGCCCAAACTTTTGCGCGACCAAAATATTCCCGCGTCCAATTTTTGGTGCCCGCCAAATTTTTGGGGTATACTTTGCGCGACGAATATTTATATATTGGTCGCGCAAAGTCGAAATTTTTTTTTAATTTTAAAAATCCCATTTTTGGTGCCCGCCAAATTTTAGGGTATACTTTGCGCGACGAATATTTATATATTGGTCGCGCAAAGTCGAAATTTTTTTTTTCTTTTAAAAATCCCATTTTTGGTGCTCGCAAAATTTTTATGGTGTACTTTGCGCGACGAATATTTATGTATTGGTCGCGCAAAGTCGAAATTTTTTTTTTAATTTTAAAAATCCCATTTTTGGTGCTCGCCAAATTTTTAGAGTATACTTTGCGCGACGAATATTTATATTGGTCGCGCAAAGTCGAAATTTTTTTTTATATTAAAAATTCCATTTTTGGTGCTCGCCAAATTTTTAGGGTATACTTTGCGCGATGAATATTTATATTGGTCGCGCAAAGTCGAAATTTTTTTTTTATATTAAAAATTCCATTTTTGGTGCTCGCCAAATTTTTGGAGTATACTTTGCGCGACGAATATTTATATATTGGTCGCGCAAAGTCGAAATTTTTTTTGAAAATTTTTTTTCCATTTTTGGTACACGCCCAAATTTTGAGAGTATACTTTGCGCGGCGAAATACCAATTGGTCGCGCAAAGTCTTAAAAAATATTTAAAGCTAGTAATAAATACATATACTATTCAATTTCTTAAGTGTTATACGTACAAAATAAATAAATTTAAAGCTACTCAACGATCCAACCGTCAAACTTGTTTGTTTATACTTCGAGATCATATACACCAAAATTCAGAAAAAATAAACATTAAGAGATCAATTAATGGGACAAAACATTTCGACGGTTATAAACGAAAAATCATGATTTAACGGTTATTTCAACCCTGATTTTGATGATTTTTTACAGCTACACTCCTTGATGCTATATGAATACAATGACTGCATTCGATCGTCAATTTAAAATATTTACACTAGTAGATACCACAAAATCTTATGTTATATTTAATAAAAGTATAAATAAACTCTTATTTGTTAGTGAATATATTGTTTTCATGGCATACGCATTCTACGAAACTAGTTTCAACGATCCAACCGTCAAATTTGTTTGTTTACACTTCGAGATTATATACGCCAAAAATCGGAAAAAATAAACATTCAGAGATTAAGTAATAGGACAAAACTTTTCTATGGTTATAAACGAAAAATCACGATTTAACGGTTATTTCAACTCTGATTTTGATGATTTTTTACAGCTACACTCCTTGACCCTATATGAATACAATGATTGCATTCGATCGCCAATTTAAAATAGTTACACTAGTAGATACCACAAAATCTTATGTTATATTTAATAAAAGTATAAATAAACTCTTATTTGTTAGTGAATATATTATTTTCATGTCATACGCATTCTACGAAACTAGTTTCAACGATCCAACCGTCAAATTTGTTTGTTTACACTTCAAGATCATATACGCCAAAAATCGGAAAAAATAAACATTCAGAGATTAAGTAATAGGACAAAACTTTTCGATGGTTATAAAGGAAAAATCACGATTTAACGGTTATTTCAACTCTGATTTTGATGATTTTTTACAGCTACACTCCTTGACCCTATATGAATACAATGATTGCATTCGATCGTCAATTTAAAATATTTACACTAGTAGATACCACAAAATCTTATGTTATATTTAATAAAAGTATAAATAAACTCTTATTTGTTAGTGAATATATTATTTTCATGGCATACCCATTCTACGAAACTAGTTTCAACGATCCAACCGTCAAATTTGTTTGTTTACACTTCGAGATCATATACGCCAAAAATCGGAAAAAATAAACATTCAGAGATTAAGTAATAGGACAAAACTTTTCGACGGTTATAAACGAAAAATCACGATTTAACGGTTATTTCAACTCTGATTTTGATGATTTTTTACAGCTACACTCCTTGAACCTATATGAATACAATGAACCACTTCGATCGTCAATTTAAAATATTTACACTAGTGGATACCACAAAATCTTATGTTATATTTAACAAAAGTATAAATAAACTCTTAATTGTTAGTGAATATATTGTTTTAATAGCATATGTATTCTATGAAACCAGTTTCAACGATCCAACCGTCAAACTTGTTTGTTTATACTTCGAGATCGTATACCCCAAAAATCGGAAAAAATAAACATTCAGAGATCACGTAATGGGACAAAACTTTTAGATGGTTATAAACAAAAATCACGATTAAACGGTTATTTTAACTCCGATTTTGATGATTTTTTACAGCTACATTCCTTGACCCTATATGAATACAATGAACCAATTTGATCGTCAATTTAAAATATATATTTTCTAACAAAAACCCAATCCGAACTACAATAATATATTTTTCTAACAAAATAATTTTTTTATTTTAGTATAGACTTTGCGAGACGAAGATTATTATTTCGTCGCGCAAAGTCATCCAAATTTTTTTTAATTTTTTATAAAAATTTTAGTAAAGACTTTGCGAGACGAAGATTATTATTTCGTCGCGCAAAGGCATCCAAAAAATTTTAAAAATAATTTTTTATTTATTTATTTTTGTAAATACTTTGCGAGACGAATCACTATTCGTCGCGCAAAAGTCTGTGCACCGAATTCTATTATTCGTCGCGCAAAGTTACTTTTCGCGACGATTTGTTTTTCGTTGCGCAAAATTGAGTCGCGTAAGACTTTGCGCGACGATGATTTGTATTTGTCGCGCAAAGTCACTTTGGGCGACGAATTTTGTTTGGTCGCGCAAAGTTTGGTCGCGCAAGGGGTTTTTTTTAGTAGTGATACATGAGGTAATTCTCCCTAATCCCATTTTGTTTTACATTTTCCTTTCTTTTAAATTAAAATCTCATTTAATTGACTTTCATATATTTAGGTTCCTATTTGACTATTTAAAAATGGCAAATATTGTAAACCTTGTTGGCCTCGTGGACCCTGGGCTAGTGAGCTCTGGAGCTGGATCAATATCAGACCGAATAAAAAACCTGTCAAACCGCCTGAATACAGCAGATGGGAATCAATTTTTCTTGGTCCCTTATAATCCAGGGTTAGTACCATTTAAAGTATTTTCCTGAGCTTCTAATATTTTTCTTTCTAATATGAATCATTATGTGCAGGGGTCATTGGGTGATGGTAATTGTGAGACCATTAACGGAGACTGCCTATTACATGAATTCACTGCCAAAACGCATGGTTGACGACGACATGAAAAATATAGTGAATACGTAAGTTGATTTCTTCTGATTTAAGATTTTTCCTATAAAGTATTTAAATAAACGACGGTTTTCAATAATACCGACGTTATTATAAAATATAACGACGGTAAGATATTACCGACGTTTTAATTTAACTACCACGTCAGTATTTTCTTAAAAACGTCGTTTTAATTTAACTACCACGTCGTTTGCGTTTTATTTAAGAACGTTTTAATTTTTTCTGCTCAATTTTTTGTCATACGACGTTTTTTACTCTTACCGACGTTATAACGTTACACAACGACGGTTAGGTTTTACCGCCGTTTTAAACAAAATATAACGTCTTGGTTTAAAAAACTCCGTCGTTTTGACTGATTTACCACGACGGTTACTATTTGTATTTAAATTTTTTGTTTTGTCATTAACACCCTTTGTTTTCTTGTAACATGTCAATTAAAATGTTTAACATTCATATAAATAAAAATTCACGTAAACAGCAGGCCATTTGGAAAAATCTACACGGCACTCCTGAACAACCAACAAGTGTAGAGTGTGGCTATTACGTGATGCGATTCATGAGAGATATAATTCATGATCCAGACCTAAATTTCGAGAAGAAGGTAAAACGCAACATTTTAGATATACTTTCTTTATTTTACTACGTCATATTTTTGTTTAAAACCGTCGTTTGTATCCTTATAACACGTCGGTTTTTTTGGTTTATTTTGCAGTTTGACAAGAAAAAAGATAAACTTCAGTATAAACAAGAGGATATTGACGAAGTTAGGCATGAATGGGCAGAATTCGTGAACAACTTATTACCGAAGGATAATTGATGTAGATAAATATTTATGAACAATGTTCAGGTTTAATTTAGTTTATTTAAAATGTACATAAATATTTTGTTGTAATCAAGCGAACAAAAATCAAAAAAATTAAATTTTGTTTTAAAACTTGTTTAGTTCCCAAACACCGACGTCTGATTCTAATTTACACGTCTCATACGTGTACACAATGGTCGTCTTGCAGTAAATGGAAATATAACATCGACGGTAATTCTTAAAAACGACGTGTAATAGTCATAACAATGACGGTTTATAATTAATTCATCCTGTATAAATGAATTTGTACTCATATACTACGTCCGTTTGTATAACCTTACCGACGTCTAAATATTATACAAAGGCAGATATTCCTAAATATCCGCCTTTGTATATTTAAACAACGTCAGTTATATACACCAAAATGACGTGTAATAGACATAACAACGACGGTTTATAATTAATTCATCCTGTATAAAAAATATGAATTCATATACTACGTCGGTTAGTATAACCTTATCGACGTTGTAATACTATACAAAGGCGGATATTCTTAAATATTCGCCTTTATATATATAAACAACGTCAGTTATATACACTAAAATGACGTGTAATAGTAATAACAACGACGGTTTATAATTAATTCATCCTGTATAAATGAATTTGTATTCATATACTACGTCGGTTAGTATAACCTTATCGACGTTGTAATACTATACAAAGGCGGATATTCTTAAATATCCGCCTTTATATATTTAAACAACATCCGTTATATACACTAAAATGACGTGTAATAGTCATAACAACGACGGTTTATAATTAATTCATCCTGTGTATATTTTTAAATATAGTTTCAACGTCGGTTTATTATGTTTAAAGTCGTTGTAAAGGGATACAACGTCGGCTAGGTCATTTTTAATTTAATTTTTATTGACTTTTATATTTTATTTAAATCCATATTAAATTCATAACTATATCCAAAAATTATACTGAAAACTACCAAGCATTGGAATATTGTCTCTATCCTAAAGCTTTAAAAAATATAATTTTGGAAATATTTTTTTATTGTATTTAATTACTAATATTAATAATATATTCAAAACAAAATCCGAAAAATATACCGGCAAATTCTATGCACTGATTGAGACAATATCTTGCCCGTTAAGGCCTGAAAAATGTAATTTTAGTTTTCAAAGTTCAAATGATAACAAAATTCAAACAAATTTAGAGACAAAGCATGGTACTCCTTATACTTTACATAACATAACCCTAAGGTTTATGTGATCCATTGGTGCCCATAAATTCAAAATTATGAAATCCATATTTTAGCCTACTATTGTAGAAGGCAATGTTGTAAGGAATCCATAGCAATTTTCGGTTCATTTTTCTCGTACTTGTGTATTTTTTAAAAATTATTTTAAAATTTAGGGTTTAGGGTTTAGGGTTTAGGGTTTAGGGTTTTTTGAAACGACGCCGGTTTTCTCCCGCTGTTTTGGTCAACTACATTAACAAAGACTAATTGAATTCGGTTGACGACGTCGGTTATAAAATAGCGACGTCCTTAGTGTTTACAACGTCGGTATTTTATAACAACCGCCGTTGTAAGTAATTATTAGACGTCAGTGTAAGTGTTGACCGTCGTGGTTGAAAAACGCGGTACTTAAAAATTTTTGACCGCGACCTTAAATTTTCAGAATTTCCCTTTAACCCTCAAATAGTTCATTCTCTCTCTTCAACATAAATTTGTCTGAAAGTTTTCGTTCTCCCAGCTCTCTCTCAATATCTATGTAAGTACAACTCTAATCCCTTTAATCCTAATTCTCTCAGCTCTCTCTCAAGCTTTTGTTATATTCTCTCAGCTCTCTCTCAAAGCATTGGGTACGTAGATTCTCCAAGATCTCTCTCAAAGCATTTGGTACGTAGATTCTCCAAGATCTCTCATTGGGTACGTAGATTCTCCAAGCTCTCTCTCAAAGCATTGGGTACGTAGATTCTCCAAGCTCTCTCTGAAGCAGTTGTTATATTCTCGCAGCTCTCTCTCAATATCCATGTAAGTACAACCCTAATCTCTTCTTAAATCCATAAATGTTTTCGTTGGTAGCTATATTAGGGTTTTGGTGTTTGCAATCTTGTAATAATTGCTCTCTGTTTGGGTTATTTTATGTTTGTTTGGCCATGGGTTCTTGGAAAAGGAATGGGGATGGGAGATTTAAGCTGTTTTTTTTTTAACTACGACGACGGTTGAAGGATCAAACCGTCGTCCAAATGTTTATTATACGTCGGTTGTTCATTTACTCCCGTCGTCTGCGTTTTAAGCCGCAATTGGTAGCCTAAAGACGACTGTTTCTCCATTAAACGTCGTCTTTAGGCTACCAGAACACCGTTCAAATTTCTGGGTTTGGGTATCTTAATGACGACGGTGACTATAGATGCCGTCGTCGGAATGTATATTAAACGACGATTATTTTTATAAACCATCATCTTTTCCATGTTTTATATTTAATTTTCATTTTGTTCTCTGCTATTTGAATGAGGTAGTGTTTCATTGCTGGTCTTTCCACTTTAATATATATATATATATATATTTATATGAATTTGATAGAGTGTGAGATGGATAAGTCATGGATGCATGCGGATAGAAGATCGAAGGCATATGAGTTAGGGGTGGAAGGATTTTTGAATTTTGCGTTAGAAAATCTTGGAAATACAACTGAGATTCGTTGTCCATGTGTTAAATGTGGGAATATTCGATTGTTTGGGGTTGGAATTATAAGGGAACACTTATACTTTAATGGAATTGACCAAAGCTATAAGATTTGGAGATGGCACGGAGAACCTTGGGAATGGACTACCAATGCTAGTAGAAATGTGGAAGAAGATGAGCAAAGTAGGTTCAGTTATGTTTCTGAAGAATTATGGATGGATGATAATGATTTTTGCCAATATTGGATCTGATCCTTATGAGTTTGCCAATGTGATTGGGGATGGCGATGAACCCTTGTACCCTGGTTGCAGTAAGTACACGAAGTTGTCGGCTTTGGTGAAGTTATATAATTTGAAAGCAAAACATGGGATGAGTGATGTTTGCTTTACAGAATTATTGATACTTCAAGGAGAATTTCTTCCAGAAGGAAATACACTACCTTCCTCTATGTACGAGGCAAAAAAGACTTTGTCTGCTTTAGGGATGAGTTATGAGAAAATTCACGCATGTCCCAATGACTGCATTTTGTATCGGAAGGAGTATGAGAATGCAACTAATTGTCCTACTTGTGGTATCTCAAGGTGGAAGGAAACCAAGGATGGGTTCTTGAAAGAGGGTGTGGCAGCGAAAGTGGTGTGGTATTTTCCTCCAATTCCAAGGTTTAAAAGGATGTTTCAATCACATAAGACAGCTAAGAGTTTGACTTGGCATGCTGCAAGAAAATCAGTTGACGGTTATATGTCTCATCCAGCGGATTCCCCGTCTTGGAAACTTGTTGATGAAAAATGGCCCGACTTTGGTAATGAGCCAAGAAACTTGAGATTGGCTCTCTCATTTGATGGATTTAATCCCCACAGTTCTTTAAGTAGCAGATACAGTTGTTGGCCAGTTATGTTAGTTACATATAATCTCCCACCATGGCTATGCATGAAGCGGAAGTTCATGATGTTGACTATACTGATTTCCGGTCCTAAACAGCCCGGAAATGATATAGACGTCTACTTAGAGCCTTTGATTGATGATTTGAAATCTCTGTGAGATGGGATTAGAGGAGTGTATGATGCCCACATAGGAGAATACTTTATACTCAGAGCTGCATTACTGTGGACAATTAATGATTTTCCCGCTTATGGAAACTTATCTGGTTGTATTGTTAAAGGATATAAAGCTTGTCCAATATGCGGCGATGATACACCTAGTCACAGGTTGAAAAATGGCCACAAAATTTGTTACATTGGGCATAGAAAGTGGTTACCAATCAATCATCCATATAGGAGGCAACGTGCAGCTTTTAATGGGAAACCTGAATATGGCATGCCCCCCGAGCCATTAACAGGAGAAGAAGTGCTGCATATGGTTGAAGATATTAATTACATATGGGGCTCGAAAAATGGGGGAAGTGTTGGTGAGAATGATGGTGACAGAGTTTGTTGGAAGAAGAAATCAAAATTCTTTGATCTCGAGTATTGGAAATACCTCCCTGTGAGGCATGCCTTAGATGTTATGCACATTGAGAAGAATGTTTGCGATAGTATCATTGGTACATTGCTAGAGATCCCTGGAAAAAATAAAGATGGGATTGCCTGCTCGGTTAGACTTATTGAACATGGGGGTAAAAATTGATTTGCAACCCGAGTATGGAGAAAGACGTACTCGCTTGCCTCCAGGGCCTTGGAATTTGTCAAGAGCAGAGAAGAGAGCGGTTTGCAATTCTTTTTATGGTATGAAGGTTCCTGAAGGTTATTCTTCAAATATAAAAAATCTTGTATCTTTAAAAGATTCAAGACTTCTTGGCCTTAAATCTCATGATTGTCATACCTTGATGCAACAATTGCTCCCTGTGGCAATTCGTTCTGTTTTGGAGAAGCCTGCAAGGTATGCAATAACTCGATTGTGCTTCTTCTTCAATGTTATATGTGCAAAGACGGTAGATGTTTCCAAGCTAGATAAGTTGGAAGAAGATGTAGTAGTTACTTTGTGTTTGCTTGAGAAGTACTTTCCCCCTTCATTCTTTGATATCATGGTTCATCTAGTAGTACATCTTGTCAGAGAAGTTCGTCTATGTGGGCCAGTATATTTTAGATGGATGTATCCGTTTGAAAGATATATGAAAGTGCTAAAGGGGTATGTTCAGAATCGTACTCGTCCCGAAGGTTGCATTGCTGAGCGGTATATAGCTGAAGAAGCTGTAGAGTTTTGTACCGAGCATTTATCTGATGTTAGTACAGTTGGAGTGCCTTCAAGCCAGAATATGGGAGTTTCAAAGCCATTATCAGGTTACACAGTGAGCTTAGTTGATATGGACTTGTTGAAACCAGGCACATCTATATGTCTTGGAGAATACGGAGGAAGTCCTACCTTATATCGAGTACGTATGAGTTTAATTTTTCATATATATGTAGCCATTTTAAATATTATTACTCCTTATATTTATCTTATATATAAGGGACCGTAATGCGTGTTTTTTTCGTGTCAATTGTAGGGAACATATGATCCACATCAAGACCACTTATCCGAAATTTAGAAAGAGAACAAAGTGGCTACAAGATAAGCACAATAGCACTTTCATTCAATGGCTACGTGTTAAGGTATATATGTTATTGAATGACATATTCAACTTATTTTAATTTTCTTTCTTTCTATATATATGTTAGATTGAATTAATATATATGTTTAATTTGTAGGTTCAAAGTGAATTTAATGGGGAAGATTATAATGGCATATCAGAAAATTTGAGGTGGTTAGCAGCTGGTCCAAGCATGGTAGTGCCATCATATAGGAGCTATCTTATTAATGGTGTCAAATTTAGCACCAAGGCACAAGATGATGTGCGAACTGTCCAAAATAGTGGAGTTTATTTACTTTGCACATACTATGCAAGTTGCTAGTGCCAAGGATAAAAAACCCTATTGTCTCCAATATGGGTTTTTATGGGGTTATTCAAGAAATTTGGGATCTTGACTACCAAAAGTTTAGAATCCCAGTCTTGAGGTGTGATTGGATAGATAACACTTCGGGCCTTGTAGTCGACGAACTTGGATTTACCCTTGTAGATCTGAGTAAAATTGGACATAGGAATGACCAATTTGTTATGGCTTCTCAAGTCAAACAAGTATTTTATGTTGACGACCCAATGCATCGTGGTTGGTCGGTAGTGTTATCAATGCCTAATAGAGAATATAATGATGTTATTGGTGATGATGTGCTAGGTGATATTAGAATTGAGTGTGAGCCATTTTCTAGAGGGATACCAAATGTTGACACACTTGATGACCTAGTGGGTGAGTTTGGGAGTGAGAATATTAGAGATGGGTGTGAAGATATATGGATTGATTGATTGTTGTAATGTATGACATTAGTTATGCAGTTAATTGTATGACATTAATTCATAGCTCTGTATATCATTTTATTTCCGATCACATTTTCATTCTGCAAGCTTTGGGCACAACAAATCAAAAATTAAAAAATAATCGGTTAAAGCAGAAAATACGACGGTCAAGTTACAAAAATCGCAAAACGAGACGTCTTAAAAACAACCAACGTCGGGTTTTCACAACCGACGTGGAATGACAACGCAAAAATGAAATAAAAACCGCAATTTGAAAAAGAAAACACGTCGGTTAATTATAATTCATTTCAAAACGGTTAATATTGTTGTTTTTACGTCAGTTCAAGTAAATATATGCCATGTTATATGTTTTAGACGTCCGTTTTTTTATTTAGTGAACGTAGTATTTATTAACCACGGCGGTTTCTAAGTTTGACACGTCGGTTTTGTTTGATTTAGAGACGTTGATAAAAACTATTTACGTCGGTTTTATAGTTGTTTTTGACATTTAAAATTATTTAAACGTCTGTTTTTTGCTAAAACCGTCGCCTATTATAGTCGAAAGGTCTCTTTTTATGCTTTTATTTATCAAATCGACGTCGGTTTTAGTTTTTTTATGACGTGTAATATATTAACCACGTCGTTTTTTTTTGTGTTCAAGCCGTCAAAATCATTTTCAACGTCTGTGGTGATATAAAGGGCCGTGGTTATTATTGTTTTTACGTCAGTTAAAGTAAATATATGTCATGTTATATGTTTTAGACGTCCGTTTTTTTTGTTTAGTGAACGTAGTATTTATTAACCACGGCGGTTTCTAAGTTTGACACGTCGATTTTGTTTTATTTAGAGACGTTGATAAAACTATTTACGTCGGTTTTATAGTTGTTTTTGACATTTAAAATTATTTAAACGTCTGTGTTTTACTAAAACCGTCGTCTATTATAGTCGAAATGTCTCTTTTTATGCTTTTATGTACCAAATCGACGTCGGTTTTAGTTTTTTTATGACGTGTAATATATTAACCACGTCGTTTGTTTTGTGTTCAAGCCGTCAAAATCATTTTCAACGTATGTGGTGATATAAAGGGTCGTGGTTATTGTTGTTTTTACGTCAGTTCAAGTAAATATATGCCATGTTATATGTTTTAGACGTCAGTTATTTCATTTACTGAACGTAGTATTTATTAACCACGACGGTTTCTAAGTGTTACACGTCGGTTTTGGTTTATTTAGAGACGTTGATAAGCATATTTACGTCAGTTTTGTAGTTGTTTTTTACATTTAACATTATTTAAACGTCTGTGTTTTACTAAAATCGTCGTCTATTATAGTCGAAAGATCTCTTTTAATGCTTTATGTATGAAATCTACGTCGGTTTTAGTGTTTTACTGACGTGTACTATATTAACCACGTCGTTTGTTTTGTGTTCAAGCCGTCAAAATCATTTTCAACGTCTGTGGTGATATAAAGGGTCGTTGTTATTGTTGTTTTTACGTCAGTTCAAGTAAATATATGCCATGTTATATGTTTTATACGTCAGTTTTTTCATTTAGTGAACTTAGTATTTATTCACCACTACGGTTTCTAAGTTTTACACGTCGGTTTTGTTTTATTTAGAAACGTTGATAACCATATTTACGTCGGTTTTGTAGTTGTTTTTGACATTTAACATTATTTAAACGTCTGTGTTTTACTAAAACCGTCGTCTATTATAGTCGAAAGGTCTCTTTTATGTATGAAATCTATGTCGGTTTTAGTATTTTACTGACGTGTACTAAATTAACCACGTCGGTTATTTGCCGTCGTTATTTCATGTATGAAAAGACGGCGGTCGATTTCTCGTCGGTTGTAAACCATGATACACGACGGTGGATTACCGTCGTCTATTTCGTTTTTTGTAGTAGTGAGCTTTCGCTTTCCCTTCCTGTGCCACAACCAATAAAGATGTAAACTTCTAACAAAATAAGGTCCCGCAAGGCACATTTGGATTGCTCTTATGGTGATGCCAAGATCACATCCCTTCAAATAATTGCAGCTTGACAGGACCAAAAAACACGATAAAGCTTGAGAAAGACCCCACGTACATATTATCTTTCAACTTTTGTATACATAACAAGAAAAGCATATACAATTATATCATTAGATTTTGAGGAGATAATATTAAAAAATGGAGCTCTCCCATTCCTGCAAGATGAACAATTATTGTGCTTCTCGTGGTCCCAATATGACTAATGACTCCCCTGCTATCTATTTGCATGTCGAATAAAGCTAGGAAAACACAAAAGTAGAAACAAAAGTTCTTCTTTTGTGGTCATAAAAAAGAAAGAGAAGAAAGGGAATCTGACTTTTTCCTCTTTACACTTGAAGAAAAATGTATATTTGTTTACAACAAACATATAGTTTACACTTAAAAAAAAAAATTAATTTGAAACTTAAAGTTAAATACTATCTATTTTCTAAACAAATAAAATAATAATAATAATAATAATAAAAACTGTAGAAAAATATAAGCTGGCCCTTAAGCTTGTTAGGATTATAAAATGAACGAACACAATACTATGTTAGGTAAGATAATTACTGAACCTAAAAAAACTTAAGCGTATTAGTATCATAAAATGAATCAACACGAGGTATATGATGCTAATGACAGGAGTTTCTCACATAATAAGGTTCCTCAGGGCAGTGGATTGCTTTCATTTTGATGCAATGATCACTACCTTTCATGTTTCAATTGATTGCAGCTTGACACAACTAAAGGTTAAAGAAACATGATAAAGCTTGAGAAAAGACCGGATGAAAAGTAAAATAGGCATGACCTTTAAAACTTCTGTATACTTGCCACAAGAAAAAGCATAAATTCAAGTGGGAGTATAACGATAGACAAGAAAATCAATTGTGGACGACAGCATATGAGAGGAAAATAGACAAATTGCAAGAAGAAAAATGGGACCAACCTGCAACATCAATCTTTCAATTTTCCAACATCCACAGAAAAAAGCTCCACCAGTCCTGCCCTGCATGATCATCAACAATGTGCTTGTCGTGGTCTCAACGCAAGTGGTAGCAGGGGATCGGAAAAATGGAACAATTATTGAGGCAAATGGCCCATCATGCTTATTTGCACGTCAAATACAGCAAGGGGAATCTTATTTCAGTTCTTTCTGTAATTTTCTACTTTGCACTTTTCAATTATAAAGAAAAATGTGTATCTATCTATTTTTATTATTATTGTTATTTTTTTTAAATACAAGCTATAGTCTAAATTATAAGGGAGAGGGTTTCTCACCCACACAAAATTAAGATGCCATGGGGTTCGAACATGAGACCTCTTATCTGCAAATTAAGCCCATTTTTCACGGAATAAGGCCTAGTTTGGGATTGCTGTCACTTTTTAAAAAAGTTGCTTCTGCTGTGCTTTGAAAATAATTAGCTGTAAAGTAAAGTAGCTCCATGTTTGGTAAATAATATTTTTAAAGTGTTGTTAGTACAAAAAGCAGTGTCAAAAACCGTTTGTTAAATTTTAATATAAAATTATTGTACACGTGAATAATGACTAAAATAGACATGATGTTGAAAGTGTTATGTACTAATCATATGGTGGTAGTGGTGGTGA